>JASDQU010243813.1:233862-272484 GCA_032191745.1 Picea mariana
GGCTTCAAACTGGCGTAACAGGAACTTCCCCACCCACTGTCACCTCGATGGGGAGCTCTTTCTATTTAGGATGGCTAGTCCAAGGGAGACGTCCCTAGTAATCTGGGTTTATGAGAAGGCTAAAGGGCTAATGGATCAGGATAAGAGTTTCCCTTCACAGATTACTGCCAAGAAATATAGTCAAGAAGAAGATGTTCCACTGGATGGCACCTGTTTGCGAGACAAGACAAATAAACTAAAAGTATGTGCTGCAGTGGTTAGTACTTCAAGTCATCATTGACTATCTTCAAAATATATGTGAGCAATGATCAAATGTAATTATTGACGAAGTCAATGATTACTAAACAAAGACAAATAACTTATATTAATTCTTCAATAAATACATAAGAGATATGGGCATTCAATGTATAAAATCCACTCCTTGTATCATATCACAAATGCAATTCATATCATAAATCTGCTCACAATAAATATATTTGTTGCGTCATAAATATTGTTGCTTCTATAGAGGTGACGTCAGCCTTAATTATAGGTCAAAACCGAAGACAATGAGTGGAACGTTTTGGCAATTAAACTTATGAAAATGATCCACAACTCAATGTCTATCACCTAGATGACAAAGAGACTCAACGTTTTACACTAGACAAGAGTTCAAAAAGTGTGACGTCATCTAGGGTTTTAGGGTTAGTTTGATAGGTGAAGAAGTGGACGTTTTGTCAAAATAAACCAATGAAAGGACTCAACACTTCTATGGCTATCAAGGGAGGTCTTAGCCGCAAATTTTAGACCAATCGATAGTTCAAAGAGGCCAAGATGTCATCATCTAAACTAGGGTTAGCAAGACGTTAGGGTTAGACGCTAGGTTAGTTAGGGTTTCAAATAAAAGGAGTTTGAAAGAGTATTTGAACACAAAGGCTGAAAATTATACTTCTAGACTAGTGCCTTGGGTTAATGGAGTCAATTGGAGTGAAACTAAAGGCTTGGAGAAATTCAAACCTAAGGACAAGAGGACTTGTTCTAATGGTGCTGCTATGGCAGGGCCACTAGATCCAAAACCCTAAGAAGAGAAGGTTGATTTAGGTGTAGCTAAGGCTAGGCCTAAGGCTTCTATTCTTTCCTTAAGACTCTTTTGGCAAAATAGCTAGCTTATAAACACAATTCTATGGCTGAAAAGTGTTTTTCAAAGACAAGGCTTTTCAAAACCCTAGAAGTAAACCCTAGGTGTAAAATAAATTAGGCCTAGGACGCCTTCTTTTTCAATTTATGTTTAAAACTAACTCAAGAAAAGAGCATGGCTAGTGTAGCTATGGCTAGGCTAAACCTTCTCTAATCAAAATGGCTATAAGCTTTTACCATGGGGACATGAAGCCACAACCTACTTGTGTGTTGGCTCCCTAGGGTTTCAAAGATTAAGTAAATAATAACAATGTAACTATGTATGCAAGATATTTAATCAACAACCATTCATTCAAGAAGTTTTGATGAGAAAACACTTACAAATTCATGAAGAAGCATAATCATACCCTAGTTGTAAACCTTCCAATGATATATAGCACCATATGCCACAAGATAATCCTCCAAGAAGTTGCGCCTCACTCCAAAAAGACAAGAAAACCAAGACAAGAGCTAAAGAAGTCACTCTCACAAGAGAGCAAGTTTGTTATGATAAAATGAGGGTAAAACGTCCTCAATATATATGATCTCAATGACCTCTAATTAACAATTAGGTCATTAAAAACAGCCGACAAGGCTTACTTTACATTATTCAATTATTTGTCACATTACATGCTAAAAATGCCAAAAGTGAGCTAAAAATGGAGACGCCGGGCCCCTATAGGGGAGACGTTGGCCCTTTTAGGGCATAATCATCATCCAACAACCCAGACGTTGGCCCCTCTGGGGCTCCTACAGCCTACTATGTGTGCCAAACAAGCCCAACACGCTGCCATCTACTCCAGAAAACATCCAGCTAGTCCTGGGTGGTGTCCAATCCATTTAGGTCAACGTCCCATCTGCAAGGGGCTGATCCCCATAGGTCAAATCTCTGCCAAAAACGTCCTGATGAGGGCATCCTTCTTCTTCTTTGTGCAAGGGCTCGTCACAACTCTGTCCTGCCTCTGCCATCCTAGCAACCATCTGATGGGCTCTTCATCCCCATGGAGGTCCGAGCTAATCATCTCCCCATGTGCACCGATCCTCTGGTACCTGTCCGCCGGGCATGGTCCTGCACATCAAAGACTACGCCCTCCATGGGCTCATCAGTCCTAGACATCATAGCAATGTAAATCATATCTCATCATTAAATTTATCAAATATATGCATGAAATCCCTAACAAATCATCTAAAAGCTCAAAGACATTACACATACCCACTATACAAAGCTAAGGAAACCAAAAGGACAACCTATTGGGCTAATACCCATAAGAAATGGAAAGTTTCCTCAAAGGATCATTCAAGCCATGTGTAATGAGATGATATGGTTTCTAGGGATGTCCAGTCATAGTCAGAACAAGGGCTGGTGTTGTCTGTGGGTGCCTTTGTAGGAGGAGAGTTGTACCCGTCATGGATGCATTTTTTCCAAGACCTTATTGCCTTATCTTTCTTTTATTGCTTTTTTACTACAAGATCTGACGAAGAGGACACTACCTTGGCTTGGTGGCCAAAGCTGACAGCGTTACCCACTAGTATCATCGCAGAAATGAGAAGGTTGGCTCGTGATGAGACCCCCTTTCCTTTGGCCATGCAACCAAAGGTCACTGCCCTGGTTTGGTGACCATATGGTGGCAATGTCATAATGCTAAATACCTATGAACATAATGGGCCGGCTCGTGATGAGACCTCCCATCCTCTTGGTTAGGTCTTGCATTTATTTATTTCATTTTTCTTAGGGTCCCTTAGTTTCTTATCGAGAGGATTTTTATTGCCTTCTCGGGGATCCCCTGGGTGAAGCATCTCTAGGTTTTCATTTCCTATGGCTTTTATCTTTTACCAGCTGCTTTTACCCCCTAGGCCTTTAGCCCCTTCTTCCCACAAGACAAGATGTACCCTGGAAGGTCATCCTAATGGCCAGACTAAGGGAATGGGATGGATGAGCGGGATATAAGATGGAAAAGTGACAAGATGGTGGGAGAGAACGATGGCTCTGCAAACCCCCCTTGGTGGCTAACCAAAACCCATGAATACCGGCTTGCTAAGTTACCCCATCAATCACCCCAACATTGGTCAAGTGGATTAGTGTAAGATCCAAGCAATCATCCGAAATGAAAGGAACCTAATGCATATATAAGAAGGTTATAATGATCAAATATGACACATACCATGATACCTCGGACCAATTACCTCATGGAGCAAGAGCCCTCTCTGATGCAAACCCAGGCCGGTGGTGATGGAAGCTGCTACCGCTGACAAGACAAATCTGGCTGAGAAGAAGAAACATGGGCCCTCCAGGGCCATGCTCAAGTTGCTCCTGCTCTCGATACTCCATGTCTAGGACCATGTGGGCCTCGAGACATGATCTCCTAGTTATCCCTAGATATCGGGGATAACACTCCCGTAGAAGGTGATACTTGATTGGAATGTGCTTCGTCTTGGAGTGAATTGCGGGGTTCTTTGAGATATTGATGGCGCTTGTATTATCATAATAGATTGGAATGGTCTCATCATACTCAACATGTATATCTGTTAGAGTTTGTTTCATCAAAAGAACCTATGTACAACATGATGTTGTTGCAATATACTTTGCCTCGGCTGTAGATAAATATATTGATGATTGCTTCTTGCTTAGCCATGATACTAAACACTCATCCAAGTAGAACATTGCTCCATTGGTGCTTCGTCAGTCATCAATACAACCTGCCCAATCTGCATCTATGTAGGCAATAAGTGATAGATCCTTTCCTTTTGGATACCATAATCCAAACTCTTATGTTCCTTTGAGATATATGGAAATCCTCTTCACCGCTAATACATGTGATTCCTTTGGTGTTGCTTGAAATCGTGCCACATGTCCAATTACCTGCATTACATTTGGTCTGGATGTTGTCACATATAGTAAGCTACCAATCATTGATATGTATTGCCTCTGGTCTGTAGAATTTGAATCATCATCTTTGCTCAACTTGCAACTGGTTTGCATAGGAGTGGTAACTGGTTTGCAATCTTCCATTCTGAACCTCTTTAGCATTTCTCTAATATACTTAATTTGAGAAATAAAAATTCCTTGGTTTCTTTGACATATATGAAGACCCAAAAATAAGGATATCCCTCCAAGTAATGACATTTCAAATTCATTCTGCATATCCGTTGCAAATTTATGGCTTAATCTGACATTAGTACTTCCAAAACAATATCATCAACATAAATTTCAATTAATAAAATATTACCTTGAGTTACCTTGATGTAGAGGTTGTTGTCTGTGATTCATTTCCATAATTCGTAGGGATTTTTGTCATTGTTGTTTTTGAGCATTACTCTGTTTTGAATGTGAACTGATGTATGCACTGCATGTGTCCAAAAAATATCTATTAAGTGTTCTTACAAATCCATCTCTATCCATACTGTCCAAGACTCTACTTGCACAATTGTCCATAATGATGACCCATTTATCACTATACTATCATGAAGTCTTGATTAATCTATCAAAATGTACTTCTACTAACTAATTTCTCTGAATTTGTCTTCTCAAACTCTACAAGCTACTCGAAGGATGGTTCTTTGGTCTGTCACAACTATCGCATAAACTCCCCCTGTCTAATATTTATATTACTTGGGAGTCTCTAAGACGGATGGCTCAGAACAATTCATGCTCTGATGTGTATTCATCATCATCTTCATTGGTAGATTCATCATCATCTTCATTGGTAGCTTCATTATATCTCTGGGCTCACTTCTTTATTTCTATCTGTGGATTCATCTTTCACTACAATGCCTGAAAGTACAATCTCTTGAACCTGTTCCTTATTTACCCGTCCTTTCTTTCTTTCAGTTATTTTCCAAACCTTTCTATATCTAACATCTTTCATTTTCTATGTAAAATTATCTTCATCTTGTTTTATTGCCAATCTTGCGATCTCTGGTACCTGGTCTTTGTTCACCTGTTCTTCATGTTTTCTTATCCATACTTTCTTATATCTGATATCAGTATTCTCTTTCATGGAAGTATTGATCGTGCTTCTACAATTACTAGCTATGTGTCCATAGTTATGACATTTGTAACACTCAATGTTACGTGTGACAACATAGGCATGGTTTGCTTGAACATTTCTTTTATAATCCCTGCAATCTGCAACCTTATGTCCAAAGTTAGTACAATAAAAACAATGACCATAAAATAAATTTTCATACCTGGGAGTGAATGATCTTCTTTGTGGTGTAGTCCTTCTGAATTTTTTCCTTAACTGATCATGATCATGATTGAAGCTTCTTTGTGGCTTGAACATGGATGGTATTCTTGAATATGTATCTTCAATAGTTTTCTCAGATTCTGGTTGACCATGATTCCTTCCTTTGAGTAATTCTGCATAACTCTTTCTTTTTTCTTTTTTCTTCTTTTCTATCAACATAGAGTGCTTCTCTTCATTCTCTACAACTGATGTGGATGTTTCTGTCTCTTCAACCTTCTTATTGAGTTTAACGATTTTGACTCTTAGTGTGAAAACTTATTCTTCAAGATTCTTAACCTCTTCTTCTTTCTTCATTATCTGAGACTTCATGACCTCTTCTGTTCTCTTTGCATCTTCAAGTTGGATTTTCAATGTAATTATTTCTTCTTCCAGTCTTCTCTCTTCTTGACTAGTCATTGGTTCTTTCCTTGAGATGATCCATCAATATATTTTCTCTCTTTTCTTCTTCTTCCTTTTGTGCTGCTATGTTGGCTTCTAAACATTTCTTTTGATATTCTAGAGTTTCTTCAATTCTTCTGGCCTCGTCTAGTTGAGCTCTTAAATTCTTGATGGCCTGCTGATATTTTTTGGAATCTTGAACACTTTTATTTTGCTTCATCAATTCTTTCTTGGATGACTTGTTTTCTTCTCTTTCTTTCCTTAGATATTTAATTGCACGGATCAATTTTTCTATGTAATCAACTTCTGCTTCATCATACTCTTCCTCTTCTGAATCTGTTTGACATGATGAGCATCTTTCTTCTTGTTCTATATCTGCATCTTCTCTGGATATTTCTAAATCTGCGATGGGTGAAGAATATATGTCATGTAACTTATCCCAAAGTTCTTTGGCTGATGAACATTTATCAACCTTTTCTCCTACCGGTTTAGGTAATCCTTCCCAAATGAAATCCATTGCTATTTTGTTATTCTTCTTCAATTCCTTCTTGGCTACAGTCTTTTCCCTTTTTGAACTATCATATCCTGTAACAACTGATAGACAAATATAATGTCCCCATGCCTGTAAAAATACCTCTGTCATTCTTCTCCACATCTCATACTTAAAACCGTTCTAACCATTAAACATTGGTACTCCATTCTCAGAATAATCCATGATCTCCTTCCAATGGTTAAACTGTTTCCTGAAGGAACCTCGCTCTGATACCAATTGTTGGATTACTAAGAGGGTGGGTGAATCAATAATAGAGAAATTGGATCCTTTTTAACCATATAATCCTAGTGTTATATCAATGTAGCATTATCATTAAATAACTGCAGAGTAAATAAGCAATGAACAAATGAACAATCATACACATACACAGTACACCAGTTTTTTATGTGGAAACCCAAAGCGGGAGAAAACCACAAAATGTTTTTTCTTATATGTATTAAAGAATTACATTCATTGGAAGCACCAACTTCCTTTTTTTTCCAGATGCAACTGGAAGGAGGCTCCAACCCCCTAGTTTATCAGGCTACAACCTGAGGGAAGTTTCAACTCCCCAATTCTCTGTCTACAACCAGAAGGAGGCTACAACCCCCTATGTTCTCCAGCTACAACCGGAAGGTGGATATAACCACCTGTCCTTACCCTGTCCAACCTCCCTAATGTATAAGTAGAATGATGGAACCACTGTCACACTATCACTATGAGATATACTATTGTAAACCTGTACCAATCAACCTGCACCAATAACCTGAACCATGCATCAACCATGCATCAAACATGCACCAACTTGTACCAACCAACCTGTAATCAACCTGTACCATAAACAAGTGCATCAACCATGCACCAACCTGTGCCTCAACCTATACCATGAACAAGTGCATCAACCATGCACCAAACCTGTACAAATAACCTAACACAACAACCTATCACAAAAACCTGTATCATCAATTTTATCAACCAAATCAGATCTACTCACCAAGATCAATCACCAAGAGAACTCTCAAAGATATGCATCAACCAAGTATAACACAACAACTCATAATCATCACCAAAATCAATATGTGCTTCTAATAATACAAGTATGATACATCATCCATAAACCATGTGTCAACAATACTACTAACAAGTGCTTCCAACCATGTACCAATCATTTATCAACTACTCATCAACTATGACTCATAAATATGTACCAACATCATCAACTATACACCTCATGTATGTGCCAACTCATCAACTACTTATCTCAACCATGTACCCGACATGTACCTCAACCAAATTCCCTCATCAATTTCATCATCCAAATCTGATTTTTAACTCTATAAGACTTGTTGTATATGATCACATTCCTTCAAACCTTCCTTAACTTTAACAACAAGAGACTAGCATTTTCATCAAACTTTTCTTTAGTCTCACATGCCTAGTTTTGGATTAGTCAACAACCCTAACTTGAAACAATCATAAATTTGTACCTATAATGAATAAATATATGAAACAGATACACAATAATGTTCAGTGTGTTTTATGCAATTCCTCCAGGTTTCACTACTTGGAACCTCTCGAAAAAGGAGTTATCGCAAGAATGACATACCTTGTTGAATTCTTTCTTATTCTAGAGAGCGACCTTGTAGAGCGTGCCCTACACGGAATATTTGTTGAATAGATCTGAAACTATTACACAACATACTAAATACTATACTATAACCAACACATTTGGGATTATTTAATTTGGATCTGTCATGAGGAAGTTATGACGTTTTTACCCAAAACACCTATTTTTGACTAGTTTCAGGACAAGCCACAAACCCTATTTTCCACGGAGTGTAACTCCAAAAATACAACGACCCAAAATATGAATGTTTTAACATAGATAATTGGATATGTTTCCTCAGTTTCATATCAATTTCATGGTCTGAATCGTTCTAGAAAAAAATGTATTGCAAAAATGGTGAGATGGCCTATAAATAACATACCTTAGAAAACATCATCAAAAGAATTTATCCTTCCTTGAATTCCAGCCTTCTTTTCTTCACCTTCCCTCAGAAATTAGGATTATATATCATTTGGTTACCTCAGACACCTATAGGTATTCAATATTCTCAAGTGTATCTTAACTGAGAGAGCCTTGACTTTATTTATACTCTCCAAGTAGCTTCCTTAAAAACATCTTCTAGGTCACTTTCCCCACTTTCCTTATTTTAGGGTTAACCCACTTCTAATTTCTCCATTAAATTTATTATTTAAATAATTTATTTCGTATTCACTTTGAATTATAATACACTCATCACTTCACTTTATTATTTACCTTTTAAAATCTCTTAACCACTTTGACTACTTTGACCTTTTGGGGGTTCTAGATGACATATGCGGATCCTCCAACTTCGTAAAGCCATAACTCTCAAACCGTGAGGAGTTATGTGATGTTCCACATACCAACAGAAATGGAATGACATGTACTATCCATATATAATAGTATTACCTAAAAATATATCAAAACTCATACCGTTATCCATCAAACAAACTTGGGTCCATTACCCAAACCTGGGTTCTCCAACTTCTCATGGCCATAACTCTCTAACTGTGAGGAGTTATGTGACATTCCACATACCAATGGAAATGGCATGAAAATAAATATCCATCTAGGATAGTTTCATGAAAAAATTCATTGACCTTCATCTCATTATTCCAAAAATAAGCATGGGTTCTCTAACCATACTTCTAAGATAGCTCAATCCGCAAATCATGCAAAGCGTCTTCCCGTGAGGGATTTCACCATAAGGGGACCACTTTGGAGTTGATCCATTTGTACTTATTATCAACCATGACAAGACAATAATGAGTCATCTTTACATCAAACAAACTTGGGTCCATTACCCAGACCTTTCTGCTACTCAAATTCGCTACCGTACTTTCTCCAAGGGTTAACATCAATCACTAAGGGTTGACATAAATCTACAATATCACTCTCCAATATTTGACATCAATGACAACCAACAATCCATACCAAATATCCATCAACCTAAGCCAATTATATAACATCTAAGAGAACATAAATTATATGCAAAAATACGTAAGTGTGAGTTTTATAAAGACTATTGTAAAAAAATCTCCCTGCGGACAGGCAGATTGCCTCAAAGAGCTTGACCCTAACTCTAAGACAGAAAATGCTTAACGTGGACACTGACTTCCTTTCAAATCTATCTAAACTAAAACATGAGAAGGAAGGATGACAGAAGTACCTTTTTAACGACGTTTGTCCCTGCACACTCTGAGTTGCGCTCCAATCCTTCGCTCCTCGCTGAGTTCTGCAGACAACCAAGATATGACTACTTCCTACTCTATTGATATTAGCTTGAAAACAGATCTATCAATTAATGATAAGTTCATGTAACATTAGACAAAAACTAGAAAGAAACAGGCCAAGCGTGTCATATTAATGAGAATAACAACAGCAGTACTTACAATCGTAGATGCGAATGTGACAGCTTCGTCAAGTCCTCTTCGTCTAACCCTTGCCTGAAAGATCCACAACTTGGATAATAGCAGCTTCACCGATCACTCTCTTTTGGCTGACTGTGTGTTTCCTCTAATATGATAGGTTTCATGCTAGTAGTTCTTCTCCTAATCAGCTCCAACACCACTTATGAGATCATAAGTTTGGTGTAATTATCCATTTCCAATCCCCTTTCACCATTAGAAAGCTTGCTTATATAGCCTTGGAGAGGCTTTAACCACTTGAGATATCCTTGGGTAAGTTGAGGATTTGTCTCCTTCAGTTGAGGATCTACCCTAAGATCATGGCTGGACTAGGGATTCGAATCCAACTGCCTTCCAAGAATGAAAAGATGCTTCCCCCATTCATCTCAACAACTTAACAATTTCCCAGAATAGGTAGTGCTCCCTCAAAAGGGCCATCGGAGCATTGTAGCGCTCCCTGAAAAGGTTAAGGGAAGCGCCAGCGCTCCAAAATCTATAGCGCTCCCTCAAAAGGGCCAGGGGAGTGTTATAATGCTCCCTGACAGTGTAAGGGGGAGCGCCGGTGCTCTGAGATGGTGTAAGGGGGAGCGCTCCCCTCCAAAAACTCAGTTTTTGAGGTGCTTTCAGATGGAAAAAGGTTTGCAATCCTGCTGAATCATTTCTCCTCTTTCAAATCAAATGTTTGAGGTGTTTCAAGTGTCTTTCTCATGTCATTATAGGCACGACATAGGCATCATGGTAGTATGCTTCCCTGAAACTTGCAACACTTGTGAGCAACATGCGACACTTGCGACCTTGTGAGCAAAATGCGACACTTGCGACCTTTGTAATGACGACACTATCAAAGTGAGTAATTTTGATGTGTAACAGATTGCCCCCCAAAGTATGAAGTTAGAAGATGCGAACTGATAACTGAAATGCTTTGTAGACTCTCAAGCAAGGGTATAGACTCGGAGAACCTGACGGAAGCTGCACACAAACATCCAACAAATATCATGACATATTTCAAAACCCAAGGCAGACATACCTATGCTTGGGTGATCAAGACTTGCAAGATATGGCCGCCATAAAATACACTGCGGATCCATAATTGTATTGACAAGAAGGTATAGCCACCGAATATACAATGTGGATCTATACTCTGATGACTCGGACTGATCATAGCCATGAAGAATACACAGTGGATCTACGAGATGACAAGACATAGCCACGACCAATACAAAGTGGATCTATGTGACAGTGTATGTGTTCTTTGTCAAATAGAAACTCCTTCGCAACCTGGGAAAAGCATATATCAAAGTGGTTACTCAACCCAGGGTCTTCTTACCAATCCCAACGTGGTACGATCCTAACCATGTGAATATATGTCTTGATGTCGAACATGGCAGAAACCACTTGATTACCGATCAATGGTGTGAACCGTTAACAAGTGTGAGGGAGATCACCATTAATGTCAATGATTCCCAAGGTACCCTAGTACATTCCAGTGAATGTGAATAGATGAGCTGAAGTCGAACACCCGTGGAATCATTTGATCAGGGGTCAATGATGTAGACCTACTGTCAAACGTGAGGAGGCCTTCCATTGAGGCATGCAGGTCCCAAAGTACTAACTTGTTTCTAAGCCTAATTCCTGGATAATGTGTTGGAGTCGACAGTAATAGACTCGTGAGGGAGGGCCTTGATGTATCCCCCATCAACAACATGAAATAGACATAGAAATGTAATTGGTAGATCGAATGGACATGGAATGACACGGGTTTTGAGGCAAGATATTTGCGATGGCTAACTCTCGAGGTGGATACTTCCCTTAAACACTGAGGCACGACAGCGAAACATGACATGGACCAAAACTATACAGTGGATACTATGACTTGCGTCGGGTGACCCGAATGAGTGAAAGGAACTCAAAGAATTGGCTCAATGCAAAGGTTCAGCAGATTATGATGTATGCAAATGAAAAAGTGTCGTGTTCAAGGGTGACTCTAAGAAGTGCTGGATGATGTTCTCAAGAGACTGCTTGGCTTGCTCCTTTCAATTTTTCCCCCATTCAGATAGATGAGTGCCTCTTTTTGATTTAATGAGCTCGAGGAAGATAACACATGCTCGATATAACTCACCTTCGGTAAGTTCCTCTTATTTTGTTTAACAAACCAGAAGAAGTAAGGGTTTAGTCCCATATGGGCCTATCGATGTGTGCTTTAACGAGTCCAAAGCCAGAAAACTCGAAGGTTTTTCAGGATTATAGAGTTTGGAAAAACACTTAAAAGAGAACTCTCTCAGTTCCTTTTTCGTACAATATTCTAACGAGACTGAAAAAGGGGTAAACTATCGCTCGAAAGACGCCCTTTCTGACCTTTTAACGAGTGTGAAAGGAAGCAAGATCACTCGACAATCGTTTCATATTTAGAGAGTCTGAAAAGGGTTTAAAGTAGACTCCAGGGGGGTTCCTTTTTCGTGTGTTCGTGTATCCGTACGGGTCCGAAAAAGAGATAAAAGTTTACCCGGTTGCATTCTCATGTATTTACGATCACGAGAAAGAACAAAGACTAAGCTCGGTATGCCCCCAGCTTCAAAGCTGGTGGCTTAGCTCCAGAATGATCATCAAAGACTGGAGACATGCCCCCCTAAGCTTCAATTAATTCTTTAACTTTGAGGTTGTCACCAATTTCTGTGCTAGATGGAGAAAAAGGCTATAGGTGTATGAAATGAAGGTTCAAGAATGAGACCTAACAAAAGACTCGACTCGACATCTACGAGATCTGGCGAAAGACTCAATTTGAAGGGAGAGGTGATTGTTTCATTTTTTAACGAGCTTGACACAGGAAAAGAACTATGCTCAAGGTTCCAGGTTTGATCCCCAGATTGTTGTTTCATTTTTTAACGAGCTTGCTACAGAGAAGAAAACTATGCTCAAAGCCTCTGTTTCATTTTTTAATGAGCTTGCTAGAGAGAAGAGAAACTATGCTCGTGACCTCTGTTTCATTTTTTAACGAGCTTGGCACAGAGAAGAGAAACTATGCTCGTGGTTTCTTCTTGATCATGGCTTCCAAGAGGATAATGCTCTGGAAGGGTACCAAGTCAAGGGACAAAAATCAGTCATGGCTTCAGAGAGATCTTCGTCACATGGAAGAGAATCACTCTGGAAGGAACACATGTCGAGGGTCGTGACAAGGGTAAGAAGATCAGGCTCCAATAACCCTACCGAAGAGATCACCATGTCAACTACCGGATCCAAATCATCGGAAGTTGAAGTCATGGGAGACAATGCCACATAATTGACATGCAGCAGGGGCGATACTGTCTGCATATAATAACCACTTAGGGAGGTAACCTAGTCAGGGCCGATGAATGAAAGTTGATCAATAGTCACAATTCTTCCATTGTGAGGGAAAGATATCACACGGAAAAGAGTGGATACAATAGCTTTCATGGCATAAACATAATCCCACCTAAGGAGTAAAGAGAAATCCAAGGGGTCTCGAACTACCATGAAATCGATAAAGACAGTTTTCCCTCCCAAAGTTACAGGAAACTGAGGAAGGATCCCTAAAGGTTGACTAGTTCTTCTGTTAAAAGCTAACATATTTTGTGTAACCAGTGCAAGCTGCGGACAACCCAAAGCGTACCAAGCAACAGAAGACAAAATACTAACGGATGCACCTTCATCTATCAATGTTTGAGGAATGTCCCGACCATGAACTTGTACTGTAATCTGGAAAGGAATGTGGGAGGGAAGACGAGGTCCAGTTAGTGCACCCCAATCAAAAAGGATGGCTTCAGTACTTGGAGGGGGTTCCATAGGAGGAGGAGGAATGCCCCCAGGCATGGTAGAGTCTGTATTAACAAGAAAAACATGGGCAGTATCGAGTTTATTCTCTAGAAGGAGAGTAGGATCGACCGATGATTGGATCGGATCAACCAATGGTGGACTTGGATAGACCACTTTGGCACTCTTCAGAGGAAGAGTGGGACTGACCAAGGAAAGGACTGGATCAATCACTTTGACATTCCTCAATGGAGGAATGGGATCGATCGATGGCAAAACCGGATCGACCACTTGAGTTTCATTCTCCAAGGGAAGAATGGGGTTGACGGGTGGAAACGGATCAACTGCTTTGGTGTCACTCTCTAACGGGAGAGTGGGATTGACCGAGGATGAAAACAGATCGACCACTTTGGTGTCACTCTTTTGATGAAGAGTGGCGTTGATCAATGACGGAACTGGATTAGCTACTTGGGTTCGTGGTTCAATCGAGGAGGAAACTAGATTGACCACCTGATCAACCGGATTGACCAGTCCATCAACCAACGATGGGTCGGAGGAAAGCTTACAATAACCTTTTGGAAGTTGAAGTTTTTCCAAAAGAGAAGAAGCCTCGTTCATGCGAGGAAAAAGGTGAGAGTAATGATTACCTTTACATAACATGCAAGGGAACTTGACAATTTTCTTCTTCTTACCAACCTGAACACCACTAGTTGACGGGGTATCATCGACATGACCGACAGAGGCCGATGACGTGGAGGACCACATTTCTAACTCCTATATTAAAATTGACAAACCCAGATAAGGACTTTGTAGTATGTACGAATGCATGGCGCGAAGGGCTTGGAGGAGTGTTAATTCAAGAAAACCATGTAATAGCTTATGAATCTTAGAAATTAAAGAAACATGAAGAAAATTATGTAACACATGACTAAGATTTACCTGCAATAATACATGCCTTAAATATGTGGTGGCATTATCTGGTAGGCTGAAAATTCTTACCATTGAGAGATAACATCACCTAAAAATATATGTTTGATAAACATAACTTGAATGATGTCTAAGAAATGTGGTTGGCCTTCTTAAGAGAGCATGATTTTGAGATAAAGCACATTAAGGGAAAATAAAATAAAGTGGCAGATGCATTAAGTAGACATGCAAACCTGATCTATACAGTTACTAGAAGTAACTATGAAACATGTTAACAACATTACTTGTCTTCAGCATCGGGATATCCAAGTCTACAGGTTACACGAAAAACATCCAAGAGCAGCGCATAGAAGAAGTCCTTTTCGGACTTAAAATCAAGCGAGAGGGCAAAATTGTAGTATCAACGGTCCGAATCCATCCATATGAGCAGATCAACGGCCGGCGGGAAATTGCGAATAGAGGAGTTGTGCCGAGAATAGCGCAAATAGATCGTGCCCATATTGTATGCAAGAATGGATGGCAATAGTTCATTCCAAAGGACGCGTGGCATGATATCTGGTCACGTTAGCTTTTCAGCAGTCGCGAGTTCAAAGGGTGAAGGTTTCATGTCGTGGTACATCTCGAAACCCTGAACCCCGAAGTGCCGATAGCGCCCAAAGCCGGGCCCACAGTATCAAGGGGCAGTCTCATCCGTCCATCTGAAGCGGACACCTGGTGCACAATTAGGCTCCCCGCCTATTCGCCCATCCCGATTTCTAAGTGCAAGAAGTAGCTCCCTCGTATCCCCGATGCGCGAATTGGTGAGAGCTTCCAGGGCCTGGGGCCCACAACAGCGTCGGGTAAATTTAGGACCGTCAGATTTGAGAGAGCCGCGTGGCACCCAGTTGAGTTGTCTCGGCATTTCACCCATCGCAGGTATGATAAGAAAGGTCCATCATCGTCGTATTCCCAATACGCGAGGTGTCGGGAGTGTCCAGGACCCGAGCCCACACCATCACCGAAGTGCGTTCAGGACCGTCAGATCTAGAGGGGTGCGTGGCGCCAGATTAAGCCGCCTCAACGTTTCGCTCATCGCGATTTCAAGAAGCAAGGATTAGCTCCTTCCCATTCGTGAACGCCGAGGGTGCCTTAGGGATAAGCACGTGGTCACAACCCGTGGTCACTTGGGGAAAGAAAGGAGCTGTGTAAAGAAGGCCAAAGGCGCCGAGTTCAGTTACAGAGGGGATTATCGTGATGTCCAGATGCCATTAGGTCCGATCTCAATACTGTTTCTCGCTTGGAGTAAATGATGGAAAGAGCGGGTGGTTGAAACCTCCTTTCATTCATTAAGCGTAGGGAATGGAGGGTCTGGCAAGTGGTTTGCTCGAAGAGGTCCTGTGTATCGAATTTTTCAAAGAAACCATGCCAAAGTCCTCAACTCGACAGAGAAGTCTGCGCATGCTAACCCAGCACTTAATGGCTCAGCTACCCTCCTTACAGGAGCCATGCGTAGTTAAGGTCGTTCTTAAAGAAATATGTCAGTACGAGTTTGATTGAAGGGACACCAAGCTTTGGGTGATTGGACATGCCTCTGTGAGGTGAATTTTCCTGAGCATATAAACTCAGTGTTTGTATTTGGTAAAGGATCGATGGTTGAGCAAAGCTCCCGATTGTAAGGTTTTGATGAAGCGTTGGTCGCTTTCGTTAATGTATAAGGCATTTGATATTTCTTACTTTATGGATTTCATCTTCCCTTCCATCTCTTTGTTTACTGTGTTAGAACAACTCGGAATTGGAGGATCCAGTCGAGTTGTGGCTATTATAGGATGATGTAGGTTGGATCACTGTAATAGTTACATTGTTTCTAATTGGTTCTTGTGATGTTCTCAGCGCTGAAATGACTTGGAATTGAAGGATTCAGTCGAGTCACCCCTCAGCTCCTTGAAGCTCTGGACCAAGAGGATCTTAGTTTCCGAGTTTTTCATCCTCAAGCTTCCGAAGGCTTGTTTCCCGAGGTAGTCTTGCCCTACCTTCTCACAAGTCTTCCTTCTACCACCCTTTAATCTTTTACTGACAGAAGTTGGATCAAGACCTCCCTTTCTTTCTACATACCAGGCCCAGTTTCCCGAGTTAAAGCTATATTTTTCTAAGTCTTCACCCATCTGATCACCTCATTAAACAAATCGTGACATAAAACTGATGGGCGTTAGGCTCTGCTCTTGCAAGCAATCCAGGAGTGACTTCTGACGCTAACATTTCTGGCGCCGTTGTCAGGGACGAAGTTGAAAATTTTCCCCGGGATTGAACGACATTGAACCTTTGATTCCAAAGGTGCATCGGGTATCAGAGCCTTTGAAGATTGCTACTGTGCACCTAGCGAATCCATTGTGATGACTCCGCTGGGGAGAACCTGCTCTATTAACTGTGTCTTTCAGAGTCATACACATGCGGTCTCATCCACAGCTGCCTCTAGCTACACCTGAAACTGATCCGGAGGTGGTTCTCAAAAAAGGAAAGAACTCTAAAGAAGAAGATACCATCGCCGAACCAGGTAATCCGCCATCTCCTTCTGTAGGAACTCCATTTTCTCCTCCTTAGTTTTTCAATCGACCTCCCTCAGAGGTTTCCCGTTTCCTGAATTTTGGGAGTGTTCCTGCTGATTTTTCCCCTCCTGGTTTGGGATTGGAGGGAGAAATCCTTGTCATTCCCCTCTCCTCTGAAGCTGTACCTTGGCGTAGACCCCGGACTGCAGAAGATTTCCCCACTCCTGCACAAAGAGGAGCACTTGCTGACTTGAGCTCGTTAGACTTCTCCTTAAATCCCCTCTTGTTTCCCACTCCACTTCGGGACTCATTCCCAGTAGCCCCTTCGCGAACTCCTTCTCCCCTGAGTTCTCCTCCACCTAATATTCCTATGGCCGGTGCTAATCCCCCTCTGAATAGAATGGATGCCATAGTCGCTGCCAGATATGCTCCCTTAGTTCTTCCCCATCCTATGAATCCTCTCCCTGTTGGAGATTACTTAAAATACATGCCCAAGTTCACTGGAGAAGGAGACGTAACCGTGGAAGAGCACCTGGCTGCTTTCTACAGTTATGCAGACAACCTCAACATTGAAAACGAATATGTCTAGATGAGAGTCTTTGTCTAGATCCTGGATGGCGAGGTGAGGAAATGGTTCAGAGGATTGGCCCCTAGACCTATTGCTGGGATCGAAGCCCTAGATAGCACTTTCCTGAGGCAGTGGGGCGATAGGAAAGATTTCATGTACTACATGATAGAATTCGGGTCTCTGAAGAAAATGGAAGGAGAGACTGTCTCTGACTTCTCCAAAAGATTTAATAAGATGTATAATTAAATTCCTGCCGAAATAAAACCCTCAGAAGCCTCGGCCAAAATTTCTTATGCTAGTAGGTTTGGCCCCGATTTCTGTCTTTTGTTGAGAGAAAGAAGATCCACCTCCTTGGCTCAAATGCAAGATGCAGCCATAGAGGTGGAATCCAATGTATTAGCAGCTAACAGACTGAGGAACAACGCCGATGCAGATAGAAGAAAGGGAAGGTCGGAAACCTCAACTTATAGATCATCGGTGCCCCACCCTCAAGTGGATGAACTAACCAAGATGGTGAAGCCTCTGTCTGCAAAGATGGAGAGAATGAAAGTCAAGGGGAGGAAAGAATACAAGGGCCCTCAGAACACCGAAAACAAAGGAGGTTTCAGGAGGCCAAACAATTTTACTCCCCCTAATGTGCAAAGAGAGAGGGGAAGAGACAAAGAAGACCAGAAAATTCAGGCCCCTTTCCAAAACAATTTTGTGGCCGAGGGGGAAGGAGGGGAAACAGATGAGCCCGATCATGAAATCCATTGCTTCGCAGACACTCCTCCTTTTCCTCATCTCACTCAATCAGCATACGAGGAGTCTCTCATGGACAGTCAGCTAAATGAGTTGAGCAAGGGAGACAAGACTAGTGGCGGCCAAGGCAGGTATGATCTGCGTTCCAAGAAGAAGACAGTAGCACCTGATGTCCCCGAGCAGCCTACTAGAACTGAGAAGCCTGCTGATGAAGTAGCATACAATCACAGAGGTAAGAAGCCCCGACCCATCTCTCCCATAGTCCAGGGTCATGTTCCCGAAATAAGAGAAATTCCGAAGCTTACATCTTCTTTTAATTTCAAGCATGAAATTCAAAAAATCAGAATCCCTGTGCCCCTGACCGAATTGATTAAACATGAAGGGTTCAAAAAACGCTTCTCTGAGCTTTTATAATCTGATGTCTCAAGCCTTCCCACAGACTCTATCAATTTGCAAGATGAAAAGCCTGCAGTTATTCTAGGTCCTATGGTAGAAGACAGGAATGACTCATCCCCTCCCTTCTACACTTCCTTGAACATCCATGACAAGGTATTGCACAACTATTTGATGGATTCGGGGGCTTCTCACAATCTCATGCCCAAAACTATGCTAGAAGTCACCCGAGCCTATCATGACCTCTATTCCTTTGACTCCAGAAAAGTTCAGTGTCTAGGGGTTATCAAAGACCTGGTCATGACCTTAGTTCAGCTGCCCATGAAAAGTGTGGTCATGGATATTGTAGTGGCCGATGTCCCCCCCAAGTTCGGTATGTTGTTATCAAGATCTTGGATAAAAAGACTAGGGGGAACTTTGCAGATGGACCTCACATATGCTACTATCTCAGTGTTTGGAGGATAACATAGGAGGCTGTACAGGGAAGCCCAATTGGCCTATATAATCAGTGATGAGACCAATCCTACCAACCATCCCATTTTTTCCTTAGACACTGATTTAGGTTCCAGTGTGTTACAACTCACCAATGCTCCTGAACCTCCTCTTAAACTCAGAAAGCAGCCCACCATTTCCCCTAAATTTCCTCCCTCCATCACCCCCATCTGAAAAATGTTCTTTGATAGAGCCTCTTCCAGGGAAGGCGCTGGAGCTGGGGTGGGTTTTGTGTCACCTGCTCAGGAAACCATATCTCTGTCGTACAAACTAGAATTTGAAGCTACCAACAATGTGGCAAAGTATGAAGCTCTCGTTCTAGGATTAAGAGTTGTGAGGTAAATGGGAATTCAGGAGGTAGTTGTGTTCGGTGATGCAGAGTTGGTGGTCCAACAGATCAGAAACGCCTATCAGGCTAAGCATCCTCGACTCAGGAGTTACAGAAATGAGGTATGGGACCTAATTGACAGTTTCTTCTTAGCATTTAACATTTATTTCATCCCAAGAGAGGAGAACACAATGGCAGATTCCTTGGCTACATCAGCAAGTAATTTCAAAGTACCCTCCTAGCCTAAATTCAGATATGATGTGGAAGTAAAATACAGGCCCTCCATACCTGACAATGTCAAGCATTGGAAGGTATTCGAAGATGATCTTGATATCAAGAATTTCTTGGAGACTGTCGAAGAATTTTCAGAGATGCATATCGACCGAGACTTTGTCTCTGAAGAAAAGCTTGATGGGGGTAATTTTCTAAATAAGATTGCAAAGCGTAACATTGTGCAGCTGCCCAACAATCATATTCCAAAGGGTCTGGTTCCTTTGGAAAGGTTTTTTGATAGAAATGATGTGTCATTAAAAGGAGAGACCTCAGAGGATGACACTGGTACTATTCAGTGCAACATTGGGACCGAGAGTGAGCCCAAGTTTGTCAAATTGTCAAGAAGTCTGAAAAAGGAGCAGAGGTCTGAATACATTGGACTTTTGAGGGAATTTGCTGATGTGTTTGCCTGGACCTATGAAGACCTCAAAACATATGACATTTCTGTCATCGAGCATAAAATCCCATTAAAAGAGGAGGGAAAGCCATTTAGGTAGAAGCTGAGACAGATCAATCCTATGTTGTTTCCTATCATGGAGAGGGAAGTGAAGAAGTTGCTTCAAGCTCAGATCATTGTGCCACTGAGATATTCAGAGTGGGTGGTCAACTTAGTGCCAGTAAGGAAAAAGAATGGAGAGATCTGGCTCTGTGTAGACTTCAGAAACCTGAACAGAAGCTCACGAAAGGATAACTACCCCTTACCAAAGATGGAACATATACTGCAGAGGGTAGCAAGAGCTTCCAGGATGTCCATGATTGATGGTTTCTCGGGCTACAATCAAGTCTCTGTTCTGCCTGAGGACAGGGAAAAGACAAAATTCACCACTCCATGGGGCACATTCATGTATGCCAAGATGTCGTTTGGATTAATGAATGTAGGGGCAACGTTCCAGCGTGCCATGGACATAGCTTTCATCGGCAAAAAGGATAAATTTTTGGTTGTCTAACTGGATGACATCACGGTGTTCTCAAAGTCTGATAAAGAACATTGTCGTCATCTCAGGAAGGTTTTCCTGAAATGAAAGAGTTTTGGCATTTCATTAAACCCAAAGAAATCTCTGTTTGCCATGCAGGAGGGAAAACTACTAGGCCACATAGTATCAGCGGAAGGAGTCAGGATTGACCCTAGCATATTTGAAGCAATACAGGCCTTATCAATCCTGAGGTCCAAGAAGGAGGTCCTATCCTTCCTTGGTAAGATCAATTTTCTAAGGAGGTTTGTGCCTAACTTTTCCGAGGAAGTAAAACTTATAAAAACCATGCTAAGGAAAGAAAATGAAGTGAGGTGGACTTATGAATCACGACATTCCTTTGAGAAAATAAAGAAGGCCCTGACTGAAGCCCCCGTGCTTATTAGTCCTGACTACTCAAAGGATTTCCTTATTTTCTCCTTTGCCTCTCCTGACACGGTGGCTGTTGTTTTATTACAGACAAACAAGGTCAGACTTGAGCAGCCTTTTGCCTATTTCAGCTGAGCATTGAGGGATGTCGAAGTCGGGTATAACACTATGGAGAAGCAATCCTATGCCCTAGTAAAGGCTCTCAAGGCATTCAAAATATATGTCCTGCTGTCAAAAATCATCGCTTACATCCCCTCAACTACTGTTAAAGACATTCTCATCCAGCCTGACATAGACGGGAGAAGGAGTAAGTGGATCACCAGGATTTTGGAGTTTGACCTGGAAATAAAGCCTACCACATTGATCAAAGGTCAGGGCTTAGCCAAGCTGTTGGCTGAATCCAATTTCCAAGCTTTGGGGATAAATTTCATCAACGAATGCTCAGGTATTCAGCAGGATCGGTTGTCTGACATAGACCCTAATGGGAGCCCCCATTGGCTCGATGTCCTTGGTATAAGGATGTCATATACTTTCTACAAGAGTTGCAGCCTCCAGACGGCCTGCAGAGAAACAAAGCAAGAGCTCTGAAGCTCAAGGCAATCAGATACTGCCTGATAGATCAAATTTTATATTGGAAAGACCCCCTGGGGGTGCTTTTAAAGTGCATGAATTCACAAGAGGCCGATATGATCATGGTTGAATTTCATAGCGGCCTATGTGGAAGGCCACAACCCACAAAATCCTCAGAGCTGGGTACTATTGGCCCACCTTGTTCGTTGATGTTCATAGAGGGGTTAGAGCCTGTATCCAATGTGAAAGGTTCGCAGGAAGACAACAGCTCAAGTCCTTGCCGTTGAATCCTATGGTCGTTTTAGAACCTTTCCAATAGTGGGGCCTAGATTTTATTGGAGAAATCCACCCTGCTTCCAGTGGGCATCACAGGTGGATCCTGACTGCCATAGACTTCTTTACCAAATGGATTGAAGTTATCCCCACCAGGAGTGCTTCCCACAAGGTAATCATTGGATTCCTGGAGGACCTCGTCATAAGGTTTGGCTGCCCAAGAAGGATTTTTACTGATAACACAGCCTCTTTCAAGGCTGAGCCATTAGTCAGGTTCTGCGAACAATTCGGGATCAAGCTCATTCACTCCACCCCATATTATCCCCAGGGCAATGGTTTAGCAGAATCCTCCAACAAAATCCTGATAAGAATCACCAAAAGATTGTTGGAAGACAACAAGAAGGCCTGGAATTCCAAATTGAAACTTTCTCTATGGGCCGACCGAGTGACCACAAAGAGATCTATCAGCATCTCTCCTTTCCAATTAGTCTATGGAGMGAAGGCTGTTTTCCCTTCTCATTTAGCCATTCCTATAGCAAAATTCCTCCAGGATCATCAGCAGGAGCCTAATGACATGATCAAAAGGATTCATCAGTTAGTGGAGGTCCAGCAAGCCAGGGAGCAGGCAATGGACAGAACGCAGGACCATCAGCAAAGGATCAAACAGGTTTTCGATAAGAATGCCAAGAAGGAAGAATTTCGCATAGGAGACCTGGTGCTGAAATGGGATGCTCTGAAACAAGATAAGGGCAAGCACGGAAAGTTTGAAGCCCTGTGGATCGGGCCCTTCAAAATCTTCGAGGTTTTCTCAAATAACACATATCGGCTTCAAGATTTAGAAGGCGAAGAAGTTTTCAGCAGCCCAGTAAATGGGCATTTTCTTAAAAAATGTTTTGTCTGAGCTTGCGGTGGCTCTTGTGTTTTGTAAATATTGTCCTTTCTGTTCTTCGTTTTCACTTTTATTGTTTCGGCTTAATAAATGACTCCATAGCCCAACATTAAGGCAGTGGAACTACAAAATGAATCCTTAGAGAATCACAGGGACGACTCTATCCCCCATGGAGCCTAATGTTAGCAACATTACTTGTCTTCGGCATCGGGATATCCAAGTCTGCAGGTTACACGAAGAGCATCCAAGCGCAGTGCATAGAAGAAGTCCTTTTCGGACTTAAAATCAAGCGAGCGGGCAAAATTGTAGTATCAACGGTCTGTATCCATCCATATGAGAAGATCAACGGCCGACGGGAAATCATGAATAGAGGAGTTGCACCGAGAATAACGCAAATAGACTGTGCCCATATTGTATGCAGGAATGGATGGCAACCATTCATTTCAAAGGACACGTGGCAGGAGATCTAGTCACGTCGGATTTTCGGCAGTCGCAAGTTCAAAGGGTGAAGGTTTCATGTCGTGGTACATCTCGAAACCTCGAACCCCGAAGTGTCGATAGTGCCCAAAGTCGGGCCCACAATATCAAGGGGCAGTCTCAGCCGTCCATCTGAAGCGGACACCTGGCGCGCGATTAGGCTCCCCACCTGTTCGCCCATTGCAATTTCTAAGTGCAAGAAGCAGCTCCCTCATATCCCCAATGCGTGAAGTGGTGAGAGCATCCAGGGCCTGGGGCCCACAACAGCGTCGGGTAAATTTAGGACTGTCAGATTTGAGAGAGCCGCGTGGCGCCCAGTTGAGTCGTCTCGATGTTTTGCCCATAGTAGCTATGATAAGTAAGGTCCAACATCGTCGTATTCCCGATACGCGAGGTGCCGGGAGTGTCTAGGACCCGGGCCCACACCATCACTGAAGTGCATTCAGGACCGTCAAATCTAGAGGGGCGCATGGCACCAGATTAAGCCGCCTCGGCGTTTCGCTCATCGCGATTTCAAGAAGCAAGGATTAGCTCCTTCCCATTCACGAATGCCGAGAGCGCCTTAGGGATAAGCACATGGTCACATCCCGTGGTCACTTGGGGAAAGAAAGGAACTGTGTAAAGAAGGCCAAAGGCACCGAGTTCAGTTACAGAGGGGATCATCGCGATGTCCAAGCGCCATTGGGTCCGATCTCAATACTGTTTCTCGCTTGGATTAAATGATGGCAAGAGCGGGTGGTTGAAACCTCCTTTCATTCATTAAGCATAGGGAATGGAGGGTCTGGCAAGCGGTCTGCTCGAAGAGGTCTCGTGTATCAAATTTTTCAAAGAAACCATGCCGAAGTCCTCGACTCGACAGAGAAGTCTGCGCATGCTAGCCCAACACTTAATGGCTCATCTACCCTCCTTACAGGAGCCATGCGTAGTTAAGGTGGCGCTTAAAGAAAGATGTCAGTACGAGTTTGACTGAAGGGACACCAAGCTTTGGGTGACTAGACACGCCTCTGTGAGGTGAATTTTCCTGAGTATATAGACTCAGTCTTTGTATTTGGTAAAGGATCGATGGTTGAGCAAAGCTCCTGATTGTAAGGTTTTGATGAAGTGTTGGTTGCTCTGGTTAATGTATAAGGCATTTTAGATTTCTTACTTTATGGATGTCATCTTCCCTTCCATCTCTTTGTTTACTGTGTTAGAACAACTCGGAATTGGAGGATCCAGTCGAGTTGTGGCTGTTATAGGATGATGTAGGTTGGATCATTGTAATAGTTACATTGTTTCTAATTGGTTCTTGTGATGTTCTCATCACTGAAACGACTTGGAATTGAAGGATTCAGTCGAGTCACCCCTCAGCTCCTTGAAGTTCTGGACCAAGAGGATATTGGTTTCCGAGTTTTTCGTCCTCAAGGTTCCAAAGGCCTGTTGCCCGAGGCAGTCTTGCCCACCCTTCTCACAACTCTTCCTTCTACCACCCTTTAATCTTTTACTGACAGAAGTTGGATCAAGACCTCCCTTGCTTTCTACATACCAAGCCCAGTTTCCCGAGTTAAAGTTATATTTTCTTGAGTCTTCACCCATCTGATCACCCCATTAAACAAATCGTGACATAAAACTGATGGGCGTTGGGCTCTACTCCTGCAAGCAATCCAAGAGTGACTTCTGATGCTAACAAAACATATTTAGAATAAAGGGTAAGGTTAGCAGCTGAAAAAGACCTAGAATATCAAAATATTAAGTTAAAGACTGTTGATAATTCAATAATAATAGAAGAATCATATTTTAGATTCTCAAAAAGTGGATTGTTAATGTATAAAAAGAGATTATATGTACCGTAATCTAATGAAATTAAGTTATTAATTTTAGATGAGCTACATAAGAAACCACATTCTAGACACCTAGGTTACCAAAAAATAATTACTATGCTAAGAAAGGAATTCTATTGGCCAAATATGAAAGGCGAAACAAGAAAATATCTAGCTAGATGCTTAGAGTGTCCACAAGTTAAGGTTGAACACCAACATCCAGTTGGACTACTACAACCTTTACCCATTCCAGAATGGGAATGGGAAGTGATAAGTATGGATTTTATTACCGGATTGCCTAGAAGTTGTAAAAAAATGACTCAATTATGGTTGTGGTTGATAAATTAAGTAAGGAAGCACACTTCATAAAGCATGCTTCATACCTCTAAAATCAACCTAAAAGGCTATTAATATAGTAGAAATATTCATGAAGGAAATAATTAGGTTACATGGAATCCCTAAAGTTATAATATCTGATAGAGATGTTAAGTTTACCGAAATTTTTTGGAAGGATTTATTTAAAGGGTTAGATACCCAATTGAACTTCAATACTACTTATCATCCACAAATAGATGAGAAAACTGAAAGAACTAACCATATTATTGAAGACATGCTTAGAATGTATGTTATGGACAAACCTGGTAAATGGGAAGAATATTTGTACTTAGTTGAGTTTTCTTATAATAATCATGATCAAGCTTCAACAAAGCTTAGTCCTTTTGAAATTTTATATGGTAGAAAATGTAATACACCTGTTTCATGGAGTAATCATGTTAATAGATTGATGATAGGGCCAGATATGTTAAAAGATATGGAACTAACAGTGAAACAGGTAAAACAAAACCTAAAATTAGCTCACGACAAGAAACAAAATTATGTTGATGCAAAAAGGACTCCAAGAGAGTCCAATATTGAAGATCATGTGTATATTAGAGTTAAACATAAAAAGAGTTCTTTACGGCTGGGAAGGTATACTAAGTTATCACCTAGATATTGTCGCCCATTCGAGATACTTGCTCCAATAGGACTTGTAGCTTATCAACTTGCACTTCCAACTATGGTAAAATTACATGATGTGTTTCACGTTTCATTACTGAAAAAGTATATACATGACCCTACTCACTTCGTTGATTGGAAAATGATACAGGTGGAACTCGTGGTCGGGTTCCCAGTAGATACAGATCATATTCTCGATAAGAGGGAACTTACACTCTAGAATCAAGTCGTAGGACATGTAAAGGTCCAATGGAAGCACCTTAGTCTATATGAGGCTACTTGGGAAATGGAAAGTAATATGCAAGAAGCATATCCATTTCTATTCCATAATAGTATTGATGGAAACTAGTTATCACCGAGGATGGTGATAAGTTATAAGGGGGGGTGTATGTGTTACCCCACGTCTTGAAATTTTAATTATTATTTCTATTATTATTTTTATTTTAGAATTTTAATTTCGAAAAGACAATTTGGTCGATTGACCAAATCTGAATTGTAAAAAATTATTATTTTATGAAAACAAACACATGTGGAAAAAGGGGCACACATTGAAGCAACTATTAATAGGGAGTTAGGAATCCACAGGGGTTTGCCAAGTGGAAACATACTGAGACAAGATGTGGAGTTAACTCAACTTCAAAGATACACATTTCATATTTATAGGAGAATCTGTGAACATGTGTAGAATTGAATCTGGCAGGTGGTCAGTGAGCATGAGGCTCAAGACAAGTGTCACAAGTCCTAGGAAAAATAAAAAGAATTCATTAAAAGGGAACGAGACTTCATTCCTAGGATGCAAACTAATAGCTCGAGAAGGCTACGCACTAAGTTGACTTGAAATGGTGATTTTTTAATATTACACACATCAAGCTGGAACTCATAATTCTGCAAGAGGCCATGTAGGAAACCCCTTGGATTTTGAACTTAGCTCGGGGGTGACATAGGTTGAAAGAGACTCTAGTCTACGGTTGGGAGGAACAAAGTCTTCAACATTTGGTTTCCCCAAGTTCCAGGTTTTACTTCCTATTATGAAAATATTGATCTGATTATTTACTTTATGTTATCGTGTGTTATGAAGTATTTTAAAGCATGAAAATTGTCACAATGTTAGATGTAAGTGTTTTCTATGAGAAGATAGATGCATGTCATAGTTTCATGTAGGAAGACTATTGAAAGATAAACAATAGTTATTCTGATCCTAGAATCATGAATAAAATCGTATTGCCAACATAAAATCAATAAAACTCATAGGGTAAAACCTAGTTACTAAAACAAAATCTGTATTCGAAGGGAATTCATTACAGAACTAAACAGAGTTTAACAAGATACACTATGTATATTTAAAAAGGGAATCATTACAAATTAATCTGAGTTTAACAATATACGAGTAATACACTGTGTATATTCAAAAGGGAATCATTACAAATTTAACTAGAGTTTAAAGTAATGGTTGTGTATATTCAAGAGGGAATCATTACAATTTAAACAGAGTTTAACAAAATACAAGTAACGACTGTGTATGTCCAAAAAGAGAAACAATGTTAAGCAAACCGAGTTTAACATAGATATAAATAATGATTGTGTATATCCAAGAATGAATCATAAACAAAGTACATAAAATTACAAAACTTTCAAATGTGTAGACAACAATCCTAAGCGATAGGACTTTCAGGAATAATTACATACAAAATTATTCGGTTGACTAGTTCAACATAATGCATAAGAAGAGCAACCACATTTTGTGATACTAGACTTGAAATCTAATTAAGTAATGGAACCCAAATACCTTTCCAAGCAATGGTATTTCCGAGTCTCCATGGTAACCACCACCTTGGCACCTTCATAATAGGTGCAAATAAATTAGAATGTTGCACAAGTTAGTTATTCAAGCAAAAGTTACATACGAAAACAAAGACAAACTTACCATGGATGTATAGAGTGCCTTTGTATCTCCTTTCGTCACCTTTGAACTACATCTGAGTGTTCAGGGTTGTTGAATAGCTGATGGGTACCCCTCACAACAATAAACAAGGCCCATCACTAGTTTAATACCCAATAATAAGTTTAACAATGGATGTAAATCATGACGTATGTACATAATGTAAACCAAATAAATTATTGTGCTATGTGCAAACATCGCATTGTGCAAATATTTTTAACATAAGTCCTAACTAAGTATAGGATGAATAAAATGATGTGAAAGGTCTTAATCATAGACCATCAATGAGAGAAATAAAACAAATGAATTAAAAACCCTACACTAAATCCTGTTATGGTAAACTCGAACCAATTAGTTCATAAAATTACTGGGTTCAAATGATAAGTCCCTGAGGTTCAAGGAAAAACTCCTCAAACCATAGGCTAACTGGAAGCGAGACCTACTGCGACCGAAAATACAATTTTTACAGTCATGAAATTATATATTAGATATATATAGAAACAAGAAGTTTGGTAAGGAAAATGATACATATATATACTAACCTAGCCGACAGAATAAGGTTTGAATCCGACTATAAAATAATATCCTAGAGAAAATTTCTCAGGAATCATTACCAAGTTAAATAAGCTACATACACTAGTTACAAGAAGCAAGAATGAGTAAAGGAGGTTCTATAAACTCTTACCAGTTAAAGGCACCAACCCTGAAGTCGATAGACAGACCAACCGCAAGCCATGTAAGTTACGAATGCCCCGGGTTCTTGCCAAATAATTCCACAGTGAACGGAAATGAGATTGGGACAATCAGACCTTCAACACTGTAACTCGAAAATGTCAAACCTCTCGGAAAACCTCTCAGGATGAATACAAAACTGAGAAAACAAAGTGAAAAGCGTGAAATGAGCCAAGTTTGGGAGAGGTTAGGAAGGATAAAGGATCCGACAGGAAAACCCTAATGCTTGTAGGCATAATAAAACAACACATATACAATTCTTAGGACAGTTTCCAATTAAACCTCCTAGAAATGGTAACACCACAAGTGGTGCATGCAGTATCACTGCATGGTAAATGTTCCGTAGGACACGTCGATTAACGAATAAAAGTTGGCAAGGTTTTTGATTAAGCATTGGTACGATAAGACGAGTTAAACCCTCATAAAACCTCCTAATAAATTCCTTAAGTATGAGTCGTCTTATCGCATGACAAGTGTTATACATTTGGATGATATACCTTGAAACTCGTTTTAAATATATTGATTGATATACAATGGAATCCACATATTATATGAAACCCGTTATATATATGTGCTACCTTAACACAATACAAAACCTTATACACTATATTGGATGAAACGATTTAAGGGGCACAATAACCATACTACAATAGCGAGTAGTGAACATATAGCCCTAGGGGGGGCTATAACAAACAATCAAACCATCGTGAAACCCTTGTACATGGTGTTGATCATGACCTCAATAGCAATGAACATATATATTATGAAACTTAGTAACAACAAACATATATAGGTTATCGAGTACCTAGTTTTAGTGGAATAAGACTTAGGATAAGTTTTATAAATATGACATATATTGAAGAAGTATATTGTTGAATATAGAGTTGTTCCACTATTATAATATAAGATTATATGACAAGCTATGAGAAGTTATAAAGGACTTCCTGTGTAAGTTTTTATTCTCTATGGGTTTCTCGTTATAACAAAATGATGAAAGAATAGTGAGACTATCGCATGATAAGGGAAATAAAGAAAGACATAAGGTAGGAAGAAAATACGTTAATAGACTTTTATGCGACAATCATGATGAAGATAAACCACTAGAATATATTATCGTTGAATATATGTATAATGTTTTTTTTATGGAATTTGAGGTGTGTGACAAATTTCCTATCCTCCCAATGCAATTCTAGCCAGTCATATAATGTACCTTTTCCCCTTTAGAGGGTTTCATCTATCACTAAATTGAGCAATTATATAACCCTATATCTCAACATCGAGTTTCCATTAAGTTGAACTTATCAAAGAACATTAAATAATTCATCTGTATCCAAGTATGGGATAAGGTTATTCAACAACTGATTTTTCACATTAATATTCCTAATACTTGTTTCCAATCTCAAAGCTATGATCACCATATTCATGACTGTCTACTCATGTCATGGGACAATTATTAATCAACCCAACCTATGTAAAATCCCACAACTACCAAAGTCCCATAGTTAATGACTATAGATGAAGAATGTTAGACCTGGGTGGTAAGGAAAGACAAGGATAATAGGGAAATGAAGGTACCAACTTAGAAATCCTTTACTTATAAGTCCCCAATCATGAATGGACCTAGTAAGTTCCCAACTACATTATTCACTTAGGCTTCCACTGGCTCAACCCAACATAGGAGTGGTATATGATGACCTCAATCTCCACCACCTTTCCTCGATACTCAAGAGTAGGAAACTATCGTTGATGTCGATGGACAACTTAAATGGTTGTGATAAATTACTCTTGGTGATTGGGTGAAATGTGCCCTAACTTTTTCATTAAACCCCTTTAACCTTTTCTAAGACACCGAAGATAATGAGGCAAAGATGCATGATGTTGTTGGTTTGTAATAAAATGAATCTCATGGAATGTTTGGGGATTAATGACCCTAGGAGAAAACATATTGTCTGCTAGCTCTATCTTTGATTGTCATGATTGATTTTCTCTACTTACAAGAAGTCTAAATCATAGGATTTTCGTTACGTATGATGTTGGTGGTCATTTGGTAGGGTGCCAAACTTTTTTATTCTACTCATGTTGAAGGAAAGGGAGGAGTTTATGTGATAGTATACCCTCAATTTGTTAACGCTATAGTGGAATACGGAATTGACCCTTGGCACATAGTACTCTAGGTGTTTCTTAATCATTAGTTGGGCCTAGAAAACATTTGTGCCTCCAATGCTTCGGGGAAACATGCATCGTTTTAGAATTAGCTATCTTATGAGCTTCTTAATTCCCCTAGGATTATTTGTGGGGATTTCAACATGGTTGAATGCCAAGAAGAAAAATAAGGGACACTACCTATTCTCCTATCAATAAAAAAAGGTTTGGTTTACTTTGAAGGCCCAGGCCCACTATTAGCTTTATGAGGCTAACCAAAAATGTAGAAAGGATTCCAATGAAATATGGTTCACTTGAAAAAAAAAAAAAGATACATGAAAAGACATATTAGTAGCTTAACATACCTCTTATGTAAAAACATAACAATTTTAGTTCAATTCTAATGATGGTCGACCTATTCATGTTGAAGGCTCAATAACTTTGTAGGATCACCAACCGATATGGTTCTGAAACTCCTAAGAAGCTCAAAAGATGTGTTTGGAATGAAAACAATATATCTTGAATGCTTGTCCTTTAGTTAAACTCCACAACTTAGTTGTGCTAAGACAAAGTAACCAAGCAAATGATAATAGAAAATCACAATAAAGATTTGATTGTGATAAACAAAATTCTCCCAATGAAAGTTTATATGAATCTTACAAGAAATAGTGAAGAAGAAAATTCCAATAATAAATGATTATCAACATGTCTTAGATAGTGTGATTGTCGACACATAGAGCATAATAACAATAAACACAATGCATAATAACAATAAATTGTAAAACAATTTCAAAACAAATAACATAATCAATCAGAACACAAATTCATTTAAATGTATTTTTTTTATTCTTCTTGAGATTTACATCCCACTTTACACACAAAATCCTCGAAAAGTTATTTTCCACATAATATATGCGTGGATTTTAGACAAATAATTTCTTAAAATAATACATAAAAGTTATTTTATGTTATAATATTATCCTTGAAATAAAAAATTAAAATGATTTTGAATATGCTCGAGTGTGTTACCTATTGTTATAAAATATTCCAAGAACAATAGAGTATGAATGTCGAAACAAATCTCAATGATGAGATATGTTTAATATTAAAAATTATAATTAGCATTGACATAATGAATGACAATTACCAAACTCACGAATTATAACATCAAAATTATAACACTATTAAATATAAAGTCAAAATTATAACAATATTAAATATAAAGTGAAATAAATATTGTATTAATAAAATAATATTAATATAGTTTTTTAAATAATAATAAGTAAATTGTTTTTAAAAAAGTTGTAGCTAAGTTTGTCGACATTGTTATATAAGCAAAAGTATAGAAGGCTACAACTTGAGTTCAAAATTTCCAAGTTTAAACTCCAAAAAAAACCTCTAAATGGTCTATCCAAGTTTGAGATGGCAAGTATAATGCTAAACACATTAATCTAGTAGTAACAAAACTTACAATACATGTAAAATAAATAAAAATGCTAAAACATTGGCTTGTAAATGGTTCCCTATTGCACTTAGATCTCTTCAACTCAGTTGTTCTTGTTCTTTTGCATGCCTAGTTGATTTGTGAGATGGATTACTACTGTTGTTGCCTCCAAATACCTTTCTTTTTTGATAGCTCAAGTATTGAATATGGTTGCTCCATCGTGAAAAGCAATAGATGAGAAGGAAATTGGAGGATTACCCTCTGGGGGAAGGTGTAAGAACCCAAGTATACTATCAACCAAAGAAGTGACCATATCTTCTTTTCCAATGTCAAATGCCTAGTCTCTTGAACTTGTATACAAGTACTTGTACCTTTCTCCATGTCTCATAGGGCTTAAAGATAACTTGTAGTCTTAACCACATTTTAGTCCTACTCCTATGCCTCAATCAACAAATTTTTCTGCCATGTTTCATGTCATTTGCTCCATTGGAGAATAACCTTTTTCACCTCTTATTGTACCTCTGTAATTCTCATTTCACATTGTCACATCTGTATTTTTACTTCTTCCATAGCACACATCACACATTTGTCATTTCTACACTATGCCATTAAGACCACCATCACGGATAATGTCCAATATAGAGGGTGGCACCACATGTCCCACAAACCTTTCCATTGATTAATTGTTCTCACTCCACTCTGAACACTACAAACCATCAAAGATGAAACAAAGAGGAGAAACCGAGAGTGAGGAAAAAAATCACACATCATGATAATAATCCCATGCAACAACCAGACTCTTGTGCCACCTTCCACATATGTTGAACCACCATTGAAAAAGAGCATTGGAGTGGGGGCAGGGGAAGCCATAAATTCCCATCCTCTTGGATATGTAGGTTAATCCACTTGGACTCCATTGACATTTCTAATTCAATGCACAATAATATCAAGGAAGGGGTGTATTAGATGGTTCCCTGCCTTTTGTTCAAAGAAATCCTCCCCCCAACTATGCACCCAAATTTACAAGATGATATGCCTCAACAATATAAGCCTGCAAAAATTGATAAAAGGAGATGGCCTCTAACTTCTTTTTCAATTCCAAAATTCTCTAGATTAATAAATTAAGACTAGGATTTAAAGGGGTGGAAATTTTAAGAAGGAATTAGATGATAATAGAGGAATCATTGGCCTCTATTGCTTACTTAATCTTGCATGCTTTCATCATTTGTATCATTTGTAGACCTTTGCACACCATCAAAGCCTCTACATAATTATTTGTTGTGTTACCTAAACCCAAAACAAAATTGTTTTCTACATTTCCTCTAGTATCAATGAGATTTTCCCACACATATGTCACCCCAAAATATTAATATAGATTAATTTTGTATAAGTTAAATAATTATATTAACAATGCTTAGTTGGGTTTCACACTTAAGGTTCAATTTGTAATTATTGAATGAGTGTAAAACTTGCCTAGTATCATATATAACTTTTTGGAATAGTACTTTGTGTGTATGTACATTGACTTGCAAGAGAGGGCATAGAATGTGTGATAAATGCTTGGGTTTATAGGTGATAAGGTTGCTCATAAGGGTAGTGAGTGTGGAGTTGGGATATGTATGAGGATGAACTTGTTTCTTTTTATCCCCAATTGTAACCTTATTCTAACTTGATTTCCATTGGTTGATTAAGTGTTTTTCTATATAGAGTGTGGAGAGAAACCATATGTGTCATATTTTGATTTTTATTTCATATTATCATTTTTTATAGGTGAAGAATGGAAGGGTGACACTTTCCTTTAGGGTACCCTAGGAATTAAGGTGCCCTATATATGGTTGTAGGCTCTTTCTCCTTGTGGGATATTCCTCTTCAACACCAAGATTCCATAACTCTAGCTACAATCTAGTAATCCTAGCTTACATTATGAATAAAGAAATTTATCCATGTTCCATTCATACTCGTTCTACTCTATAGATTGCAAGTTTACTTTTTATTTCTTTGGCATCATATTTAATAAGAAAATGTAGAATTAATTTGTTAGAAGTTGGTTTTATTCAACTCACAACTACAATAACAACATCCTTATCTTCTAGATAATTCAAAGAGGTTGTAGTGCAAGAATATCCAAGGGCAGATTTATAGTGGAGAAGTTGATCTCAACTTCTATTATTGATGTTAATGATGACATTTTTTCTCACATCAAATTCTACCAGGATCATGGTTTGGATTGTATATTTTATGGACAACGACCCTAAATCTTAGATCTTTATGAATGAATGTCTCTAGCTTGGAAGTCACTCTTAAAAGATGAAGCTTATCTCTATCCTTACACTTGAAGTTATTTTATTGCATAATTTGACTTAGCAAATGATAGAGATCACATTCTCCATTCCAGCCCTAGGTTCATGGCCATGAAAATTTATGCATGAAACCCTAGTTCCCCTCTTTCGATCCCTCCACAAAAGTGCTCTCTTAGTTTATGTATGGGTTAGTCACTCTATTTTTCCTATCAAGTCTTGGGGGTCATTCTCTTTAGAAACCATAAAAACAAATGGATTTTTCACTTATCTTATCAATAAACTAGTGAAAGGATTCTTACTACCTTTACAAGGTTATACATTGAGATAAATCTTGTTAGAGGTATTCCTAAATAAAACTAGCTAAAGGTGGGTTATATCACATGGAAGAAAAAAATCAATTATAAATAGTTAATGGCCTTTAGATGCAAATCATTTTTTATCCACATGAACATAGTGACATATTTCTTGAAGCATAACAAGAATCCATCTCTTTACTCCTAAGAACTACTAAAGGAAAGATCAAGGAAGAAGTCATGTAAGTCCACTTAGTGGTAGGAATATAAGGATCACCACCATATGATTAACATCACTAACCCTATCAAGGAACCATCACATGAAAATGGGGAATGTAATACCCCTAGGCTGAACCCCAATTGTAAATGTACAAATGCTTTATAGCCTCGTGAGCCAAGATGTTTTGGGCTAGAGTACCTTGTATATGTTTTGAGTCCAAATTTCCTTTGTGATTTAGGCCAAGGAGCCTATGATTTGAACGGACAGGGAGCCTAACAAATTTGATATGTAATCACACTTGATTATATTAATAAAATACATCAATGTTGTAGACCAAGTCAGATGAAAGAGTACGAGGGGCTAGGACTCCACGAGAGGGAAAGGGGGCTAAGGGATTAAGGAAGAGGGGATAAGTCAAGGGGGATTAAGCCAAGGAATAAAATAATATTATTTCTATGTAATGTGATATAATTTTATCTTAAGATCCTAAAGGTTGGGAACGAATCACCAAGTGGAGTCAAACGAAGTTCCTAGAGTGACAAGTGTCAAGATAGGAACATGCAAATATAATGTTGAGAATTAGTGTAATTCCATCATTCACTCAATCATTCAAATCCATAATATGTACTTTGGATGGAGAGTGTAAGGGGAACCTAATTTTTACCTAGTAAATCCTTGGCAGTTTGGGATGAAGAAGAAGGTTGCCAAGCTTGTAGAGCATTCTCTTTGGGTGAGAGAATTGTTGGGAATAGGTTTCCCTGTGTGTTGGGCTAGTGGGTGTTGAACTCCTTGAGAAACCTTGTGTTCTAGGTTCCATAGAGCTTTGATACTTTCTGATCCACCTATTTTTGAAGCCCTAGAAGGTAAGTGGGACAACTGAAGGACTATTGAGTAGAGAAGGGGTACACTTCCTGGGGTGGGATGCACTTTTGGGAATGAGAGGTTGTGAGTTGGGAACTGTTGTTGGGGTTGGCATTTGGGCCTATATTTTATGATGTTGTCTGTCATACCTTATTTTGTCTTAGGTAACCTTCTCTATGGTGGAGTCATAGCCCTAACTCGGGGGTGACCTGCTATTGAGAGTGCATGGACAACATAGTATACGATTGGGAGGAATGTCTGAGGTTTTCATCCAATCAGTGATTTGATTTAAGATAAGTTTCTTAATGTTTTTTTGATGTTTACTATGTGATTAATTATGTTAAATATGTTATGGTATAATTTATATATATTTATGCATGTACAATTATATATTGTTAGGAATGCATAATTGTGTTCATATGCAAAGCATTTTGCTAATAAATTGTATTAGAGGAAAAAATAATTGTGTGGCATGCCTTAGCTTGGATGGATGGGGATGTTATATTGTGGTATCAGAGCTATAGGTTCAACACCAATCCTACATGGGTTGCAGACAACACGTAGATGTTGGAATTGCAGTTGAAAAAGTTTAGAAAATGTCTGCAAAGTGTTCGACAATATTTCCTAAGCAATAGTTTGGGAAATTTCCTAGGAAATTTGAGGAAATGGAGCTCAAGGGTTAAAATCCCCATTTTTTACCTCAATTTGAGTGTTTTTGGGCCTCTAATTGGTTGAATTTTGGACATTATAGTGAAACTAGAGAGAAATTAGGTGATATTGGGCAAAAGCCCCAATTTGTGAAGTGGAATTCATTGAGAAATTGACACATATGTGTCGAATTTTGGGTGCAATAGTCAAATTGACATGTAGAGGGTTGAAATTGGCCATAGGAAGCTTAATTTCATAGCTTCAATGGCATCCTGTGGGGACAATTTGAAAATTATGCACTTTGAGAAATTTGGGAAATTTTGGAATTTTGGAAAATTTGCGGTAATTTTCTGTACTTGATGCCAGCATTGATGTGGAGGCCACGTTGCAGTGATGACGTGGAATGCCACAATGGCACAATGGTAGTTCCACAGTGGCAGGTGCACGGTGGTTGCTGGTGGCAAGTCCGGTGGTGAGGTGGTAGACCAATGTGGTGGGGTGACGAACCGTGGTATCGACCGAAACTGTTGGTGGTATCACATGCTAGAAGAGTGGTTTTGGAACATTTCATGATGATGCAAAACCAATAAAAAGGTGCCATGTATCATCGGGCGATAAGTGGTATCACATCATGAGGTTTCGCTAACCTCCCAACAACTTCACCATATAAAATGAACCACAACCATAGATCTGTCGATCATCTTCACCATTGGATCAGGGAGCATGCGAGTTGTCGCAGCCAAATAAAGGGTGCTATCTGACAGGTCACAGTGGCAAGTTCTGCAGTGCCAAGTGGTGGTTTTGGGGCTAACATGGGTTCCACATTAGATGAGTTGGTATCGAGAGATACCATAAACGATATCTCATGGTAGCAAGGTGGTTTTCCAGAAGGATTTTGGTGATGCGAAAGCCAATGGAAGGACACCACATATCATGGGAGAAAACATTATCTCATCGCAGAGGGCTCTTAACCCTTGCACAAGTTGACGATGTGAAATCATCGAGAGCCATTGCTCATGCCCCAATCTTCGTCGTTAGACCTGGGGTGGGGACAATTTGTTCACGCATCAAGGGATAAGGGTGTGGGATGGGACTTGCCCATCCTCGTAGCCTATGTGGAGGCACTATTTGGATGTTTGATAGGTAAGATGGGACCCATCGGTGGCATGGTTGAGTGTAGTGGTGCCATGTGGCAACCGATATAGATGGGTCCATAAGAAATTAAAATAAAATTACTTTGTTATGTATAAAGTGAGATAAAGATAAAGATTATGAAAGAGGAAGGTGAGAGATAACAAGGCAGGGCTAGATGGGCCAAAAGGATGATATGGAATCACCTCAAGGTTCAAGGTAGATCCAGGATGCCATATCAACTGCCAAGTCAACAAAAAATAGTCAACTTTCTCAGAAATTTAGTGCTTTGTTGGTCATAATATTCTAGGGAATTTTTGAGGGCCTAAACAATGTTTTTAGGAGTTCTGATTTTTGAGACTCTAAGTGTTATAGGCACCACATAAGTCTCAGTAGTTTAAATAACAAGTAGATCTTTCTAATGAGCTATTTTGATCACAAAGCATAGCCTGTATGAGGAAGTTATAGGATAAACAATGCAAGGTAAATGTTTTGTACCCATTGATTTCCAAAGGGCATAACTCCCTGCTCAGAAGTTAATTTGAGGCACAGGAAAATTCCATGGAAATCCCATGAATCGTAGAATAAAACCATAGAATTATTTTGGTAATTTGGGTACCTAAAAGTGTATAGGACGAGGGAGAAGACACATGTATCATTTGGTACCAAAACTGAGTAAATGGGTAATGTTCAAATGACTATAACTTACTGCTCAAAACTTAGAATGGAACAAGGATATAATCATTGGAAAT
>JASDQU010243813.1:274195-286048 GCA_032191745.1 Picea mariana
TTTAATTTCATTTTTTTTTTAGTTTTTTTTTCTTAATTTTGTGATTTTTTTTTTAAGTTTTAAGGGTTATTTTGGTTATTATTTTTTAAAAATATGTATATATGTTTTTAGATTATTGTTTTTTTTGAAATTTTAATTTTTTTTCACTTTTTGAGGGCTTTTTTTTTATTTTTTTATTTATTTTATATAATTTGAGTTTTTAATATATTTTTTTGAATGTGCTTTTTTCTTCATTTAAAAAAAAGTTGTGAAGATTTTGTCCTTTCTAAAGAAAAAAAAATGTTAGTAAATAAATTTTTAAGTGACCATATTTTATCTAATTTTGGGTTTTTTTTTTTTGCATAGGGATCTATTGTCAAAACCATGGTTTCAATTAGGTTGAAATGAACCATAATTTTAATGTTTAGAAAAAACTTTTTGCTTTAGTTATCACCATTTTTTTATTTAGGTGTTAATTTTAAGGTTTGTTTTAAGCTATTGTAAGAGTTTTGAAGGTCATGCTAGAAAAATGTTGTAATTTTGACCTCGTTTGAAAAAATGGTGCTATCGGTAGCACCACTTTTTGATTTGGGGTTGATTTTCATGTTTTTTATGCAAAAATATGAGTTTTTTGGGCTAGAGGTCTCGTTTTGAAGTCACAGTTCTTGTTAAGTTGGTAATATTGTTTACAATGATAATATACAATATGATGACCCCAAGACATTGGAGGAAGACATAAGGAGAGCCAAATACTTGTATGATTAGCATAGAGGAAGAACAACTTTCCAAAAGACTTGAGAAGACAAGAAGAAAAGTAAGATGGAGAAGAAGAAGAAAGGGCACAAGCCACCATTCTTAATAAATAGTTATCAAGAGTAGATAGCTAAAAATGATCCTAGAATGTCAAAAACATTGGGAAAAAGGCCAAGACAGTAGCCTATTAAGTGTTGGGGTTGTGAGGGAGATCACATGTACAAATATTTCCCTCATAGAGGTGAAAGGGTGAAGACTATTCACAAGGTACAACATGATGATATAGTTGAGGGCATGGGAAAAATCATGACAAGGGTCTATGCATCCTTGGAAAACAAGAAAACTAAATTTTATTCTCATATGATTGAAGTGGAAGGTAGATCAATGATCGACCTATAATTATTTCAATTGATTCAGGAGCTAGTCATAGTTACATAGATCCTAATCTTGTTGAAATAATTCACTTGCAAATAAGAAAGCTTGGGAAATCGTGGCTAGTTCAGTTAACTATAGAAGCTAAAATAAGAATCAATGAGTTGGTTAAGAATTGTCCAATGGACATAAATGGACTGAGTACAAAGGAAAATTTGAATATCATACCTTTGGGATCATATGATTTCCTAATTGGTATGGACTGGTTGGAAAAGAATCATGTTGCCCTGGATTGTCACAATAAGGCCTTCACTTGTTTGTATGAAGAAGGGAACTTTATGATAGTTTAGGGTATTCCAAGGGAAATATATATTAGAGAGATTTAAGCCTTGCATCTGAAAAAAAGCTTTAGGAAAGGATGTCAAATTTATGCAGGTCATATGGAAGATGCAACTAAGGATAAAGTGTCAAATATTGAATATCGTTAAGTCTTGAAAGTTTATGAGGATGTGTTTAGAGAGATATCGGGGTTTCCACCAAAGGGATATATATATATATATATATATATATATATATATATATATATATATATATATATATATATATATATATATCCATCAATTTGATGCCTGGAGCTGCCCCAATGTCTAAGACTCCTTATAGTATGAGTACACCAAAGTTGAAGGAATTGAAAATGTAGCTTGAAGAGACTTTGAGGAAGGGGTTTATATGCCAAAGTGTGTCACCTTGGGGTGTCCTAGTGTTATTTGTGAAAAGGAAGGATGGAACCTTGAGGCTATGCATTGATTTCATACAACTGAACAAGGTGATTGTGAAGAACAAGTATCCTCTTCCAAGGATAGATGATCTTTTTGATTAGCTGAAATATAAAAATATATTCTCTGAGATTGATCCCAGGTTAGGTTACCATTATGTGAGGAGTAAAGAAGAATATATCAGGAAGACAACATTTAGAACAAGGTATGGCCATTATGAGTTTACAGTGGTGCCATTTGGCTTGTCAAATCCACAATTTGTCTTCATGTGTTTGATGAATGAAATTTTCAGAAATTACTTGGATAAGTTTGTCATTGTATTTTTTGATGACACACTTATCTACTCTAAGTCTAAAGAAGAGAATGAGAAACACTTGGGGATGGTGCTACAAGTATTGAGGGAGCATCAATTGTATGAAAAGTTGAGCAAGTGCTCATTTTATCAGAGGAAAATTCATTATCTAGCCCATATTATTTCAGAGGAAGGGATAACAGTGTATCTTGAGAAGATAAAATCCATTGAAGGATGGCCAACACCAAATAATGTTTTAGGGGTGAGATCATTCTTGTCACTTGCAGGTTATTGTAGAAGATTTATTGAAGGATTTTTAAGGATTGCACATCCAATCACCTATTTGCAAAAGAAGGGTGTAAAGTTCGAGTGGACCTATGACTGTGAATAATATTTCAACACTTGAAGAATTTATTGAAAAGTAAACCAATCTTGAATATTGTTGATCCAAATGAATATTTTAGTCTGTGCACAGATTCTTGCAAGGAAAGGCTTGGTGGATTCCTTAGCCAAAATGTGCATTTGATATGCTTTGATTCAAGAAAGTTGAAAGAACATGGGAGGCACTATGCTACACATGATTTGGAATTGGAAGCCATAGTTCATGCATTAAATATGTGGAGGCATTATCTTATGGGAAAAATATTTGAGTTGAGGACAAACCATAGTGGTCTAAAATATTTGCTTGGACAACTAACTTTGAATACCAAACAAATTAGATGGTTGGAATTCCTCAGTGAGTATGACTTTGATACGAAGCATATCAAAGGAAAAGAGAATAGGGTAGTTGATGCACTCAACGGGAGGGTGAATGAGATGCATGCTACAATCATTAGCATGTACAAATATGATTTAAAAGATAAAATTTTGGAAGCTGCAAAATATGATTAGCATTATTTGGAAATAAAAGAAATATTACAACAAGGTAATTTTCAGCAAAAGGTTGAAGATTATGAGTTGAGAGAGGATGGAATCCTCATGTACAGGGGTAGAGTATATGTACCTAAATCTCAGGAGCTGAAAAATACAGTGGTGAGAGAAATGCATAATGTGTCTTATGTTGGGCACCCAGATTATCAGAAAACACTTGCAACTATAAAGAGCCAATATTTTTGGCATGGTATGAAGAAATAGGCAGCGAATTATATAACCAAATGTCTAGAATGTCAGAAGGTAAAGGTCAAGAATGAACATCCAACTAGATTTCTACAACCATTTCTCATTCATGAGTATAAATGGGAAGTTGTGACAATTGATTTTATTACCAAGCTTCCCAGAGAAGTGAAGTGGCAAGATTCCATCATGGTGGTAGTGAATAAGCTAACTAAATATGCTCATTTTATTCCAGTGAAGCTAACTCAAAAGGAAAATAACATTGTAGAGATTTACATGAGAGAAATTGTCAGGCTACATGGTGTGCCTAAGACAATGGTTTTTGACAGAGATCCCAAGTTCACATCAAACTTTTGGAAGGGATTATTTCACAGATATAGGACAAATTTGAATTTTTAGCATAACATACCACCCATAATCAGATGGGAAAACAAAGAGGGTCAATTAGGTGATCAAGGATATGTCGAGTATGTATGTGATGGATAAACCATCAAAATGGGAAGACTATCTAAATTTAGTTGATTTTTATTATAATAATGGGTATCAATCATCTTTGAATATGAATCCATTTGAAGCATTATATGACAGAAAGTGCAACATGCTAGTGAGTTGGGACAACCCAACAGAGAAAGCAGTGGTTGGGCCAGAGTTGCTCATAGAATTCGAAGAGAAGATGGTAAAAATAAAGTAGAATTTAAATATTGCACTAGACAGACAGAAAATTTATGCAAACAAGGGTAGAACACATAGATAATTTAAAGTGGGAGAGCATGTCTCTTGAAAATGAAAGCTAAGAGGAGTTCATTGAAATTGGAAATCTTCTCAAATCCAACAACAATATATTGTGGACCATTCAAAATCCTAGAGAAGATTGGTCATGTTGCATACATGTTTGCATTACCTACATCCATGTGCATACATAATGTGTCTCATGTGTCTTTTCTTAAAAAGTATGTTCCTAATGCTAATCATGTAATTGATTGGAATGTGATCCAAGTGGAGAAAGAAGGTGACTTCCAATTTCATTCAATGTGCATATTGGACATAAAAGTTAGGTTGCTTCAGAATTGATATATAGAGATGAAAAAGGTCTAATGGACTTGTTATGGTCCTCAAGATGCAACATGGGAGCACGAGGATGCCATGTGGGAAGAGTACCCACATATTTTTGGAGATTTTTGAATAATTTTTGTTTGTACATGTGTATATAATTCACTAAGTACAGTGCATGAATAAAGGGGAGGGGAATATAAAACTCCTAGGATGAACTCCAATTGTAAGTGTACAAATGATTTATAGGTTGGTGAGCCATGATGTTTTGGGACATACTGCCTTGTATATATGTTTTGAGGCCAAATTTCCTATGTGATTTATTACAGGGAGCCTATGAGTTGAAAGGTTGACGATTGTAACAAATGTAATATGTAATCACACTCGATTATATTAATAAAATACATCACTATTGCAGACCAAGTCATATGAAAGAGTATGGGGGGCTAGGACTCCACGAGAGGGAAATGGGGATAATGGATTAAGGAACAAAGGCTAAGACAAGGAATAAAATAATAGTATTCCTAATTCCTAATTCATGTGATACAATTTTATCCTAAGTTCCTAAAGGTTGGGAACGAATCACCAATTGGAGTAAAAGACAATTCCTAGAGTGACAAGTATCAAGCTAGGAACATGCAAAGATAATGTCAGGAATTAGTGTAATTACATCATTCATTACATCATTCACTCAATCATTCAAATCCATCATATGTACCTTGGATGGAGAGTGTAAGGGAAAGATTATTATTACCCAGTAAATACTTGGAAGTTTGGATTGAAGAAGCAGGTTGTCAAGCCTGTGGAGCATTCTCTCTGGGTGAGAGAATTGTTGGGAATAGGTTTCTGCGTGTGATGGGATAGTGGGTGATGAAATCCTTGAGAAACCTTATGTTCTGGGTGCCATAGAGATATCAGAATTCTTTTCCAACCTATTGTTGAAGCCTTGTAAAGGAAGTGGGACAACCAAAGGACTGTTGAGCAGAGAAGGGGTACACTTCCCAAGGTGGTATAGGATGTGGGGAATGAGAGGATTTGATTTGGGAACTATTGTTGTAGTTGGAACTTAGGCCTGTATTTTGTGGTGTTTTCTATCATACCTTAGTTTGGATTAGGTATCCTTTTCCTTGGTGTAATCGTAGCCCCGGCGCGGGGGTGTTGATTTTTGTAGCATCAAACAGATACTTCCACACGGGTCCATGTTTCTAGACATGTGGAAGTAGTCCAAATCCTTCTACCTTTAGACTTTACTTTAATTAAATGCATTATCAAATTAAAGTTATTTTATTAGTGAGTTGATTTTTATTTAAAGAATTTTTTTAATTAATATTAGTAAATTAAATAATAACCATTGATTTCAAGTGAGGTAAGAGGCAATCTCAACAATCAATCACTTTGGAGGTTAGGGTTAGGTCATAAATCAATCTTACAAAAGCATGGAAAGGGTGAAGGGGAACTCACTTTCACACAAAGATAGCTAAGAATGACCTTTGCTAGTATGGATTCATTCCATTCACTTTGGAGCAAAGAAGGACGTTTTCTCAAGTGCTTGAGTCACGAAGGACTCTGACTTGAGGGGATAAATCTAGAGAGTAGAGAAGGAATTTAGATCAAGAGCTTAGATCACAAAGGATTGTGATTCAATGAGATCCTGGATAGATGGAGAAGGAATTATATCTAGAGATCAGGTCAGGGAGAAGAGAGAAAAGGCAACCACAAGTGAGTTTCATCAAATTGGATATGCAACAACATAGTCACGCCGTATAGAGTTTCCATACAATATTTGAGTGTGTGTAAGTTGGTTTCAGTAGATATAGGTGCATATATGTGGTTTTTTCTTAAGGAAATGAATGTACATCTCAGGAAGTGTGAAAGTACAACGTTATACAATGGACTAGGATATTGCTAGGTCTTGTAGGTGTTTTCTAAGGTTTTATGTATTTCTTTGTGGGCCATTATCCAAGTAAGGGAGCCCTTGCAAGATTTGAATTTATTTGAATTATAAGCTTAGTTGATGGGAATAATATCTTTGTCTATTGTGTATGATATTTTGTTTTCCATTATTTCTCCCGCTATTTTTATTTGAGTTGAATATTCAAGTATATGTTGTTTTGTGAGAAGATAATTTGATTTACACCAAGTAAATCACTAGATAAAAAGATACCTAGGTGTCAAAGTAAGAAGATTTCAACATGGTATCAAATCATGTTTAAAATCAACATGGTATTAGAGCATATTGAAAATCAACATGGTATCATAGTGTGTTGAAAATCAACATGGTATCAGAGCGTGTTGAAAATCAACATGGTATCCAAGCTTGGACCTTGAGAGGGAGCCAATATCAAGTTGCACAATGACATATATATTAGATCTAAGTGACCAAGAGATAGATATAATTCATATCTAGGGTTACAATAACAAATCTATTCGATCATGAGTGTTGTGGTGGGTGTTTGTTGACCAAAAATTTGTGACCTCTATTTTCCCGCTCCTAGAATAATATAAAAATTTACATCTGAAGAAGAAAATTTTTGAACTATTATAATTTCATTGCGTAGCCCTCAGTCTCATCTTCTCCAAGCATTTTTTGGATTTGATATCTGATTTCGTATGCTCAAGATATCCAGGTTTTATTCAAACCAACAAAATACGCTTCTTTCATGTGGAACAAAGATAATTTTCTTGGAACTATGACTAATTTTTGGAAACCACATCCAATTCTTGGATTTTTGGAATCATGCCTAATTATCTTGGAGCTCAAATCTAATTATCTCAGAATAAGTCTTTTTATTTTCTTTAATTTCTTGAAATTCTTCTTTATCTTGTGGAATACACCTCTTATTTCTTGGAATACACCTCTCAACACTTAGTTTTATTTTATGTTTTCTCCTCCTACACTACTTATCTCTCCCACATACTACTCCCTCATACTCCCATAATTAGGTTATTTTTTTATTTTACTAGCACACCCTTTCCCCCTAACTTCACTCCACTCTACCATTTCCCATCTCCTATATTCCCCATACTTTGATTTTTTCTTTGAAATTATCCCCTTCACTCTCATACTCTTCAACACTTAGAAATATTTTCATTTTTCACTCCCACTCCTTATCCCTCCTCTCCTCTCCCCTTACTTCTCCCCTTTACTCCATACTTAGTTCATTTTTAATAGGAGGACAAACAAAAATTCTCACTCACTTCCCTCACCTCATTCCCCTTACCCCGACTCCACTTCTTTGCTTCTTCTCACTCCTTGACCCCCCTCCTTGTCTGTCTGTTTTATTTCTCCTTCCTCATGACCTCCCTCCTTCCACACTCTCGTTCCATCTCCCACTTAACCAATTTACCTTAAGTTTCTTTCATTATTCATTAACCAATCAAATTAATCCATGTGGAAATCACTCATTTAATGACATGTTGCAACTAAGTATTGGTGATACATGGAAAATCTACAACCAGTTGGGTGATGACATGTGGTGATGAATGGGAGTGTGACATGTGGTAGTTTGTGATGAAATATCATAAAATGACATGTAGAAGCTGACTCATCACCATTGGGCGAATGGGAGTGTGACATGTGGTAGTTTTTTATAAGATTGTATATAATGACAAGTGGAAGTTGACTCATCGCCACTGGGCATTGACTGGGCATAGGTATGACACATGGAAATTCTACCACCAGTTAGGTGATGACACGTGATGATGAATGGGAGTGTGACATGTGAAAGTTTGTGATAAATTATCATACAGTGACACATGGAATTTGACTCAGCGCCACTGGGCATTGACTGGGCATAGGTGGAGGATGACTAGACAATTAAAATATTTAACTATTCATTAATTTTCTAATGGGTCGAGTTCAAGTTTCTATAGTTTCTCCTTATCTCGCATTAAGTGTATGAAATACATTTTTATGTATACAATAATTTTTTCAAAACTCCCATGCATGTGGGATAAATATTTTATGAAAAAAATTCAAATTTTTAAAGAGGAGGACGAAATTGAAATCAAGGGCCCAGATTCCCCCATGAAAGTTAATGGACGATTGTTGAGTCTTGTTGTTCTAGATGCCATAACTTGAGATATGGGAGTCATATTTGGGAAAAATTAACCTTGTTGGAAAGGTAATTCGACGAGAAAGATGATGGAGTAGGTTACAAGGATTGAAATTAGCCATATTTCTCTTAGAAATCGAAATAATAGTTATAAATATTTTATGGTGTGTTGATAAATTTGTTTGACACCTCGACTTCACGAGCTCATATCTTGATATCCAGGAATCGAAATTGCACCCAAGAAGACTCGTTGGAAATATAAGAAGATGAAAATAACATATGAAATGATTTACATGGATGAGAAATTGGATATCACATCCAGAAAATTAAAACACAGTCCCCTCTTCAAAAGGGAAGTAAATTAATTTTTTCAAAATAAAAGTTTATTAATTTTTTTTATTAAAAGATGAAAAGGGACCCACTTCAAGATGCAGATTTCAATGATGGAAATTAATTAATGAGACTTTATTAAATCATTAATTAAATAAATTATTCAAAGAAAGAGAAATCCCTAACTACTCAAGAAGTTAGAAGAGTCGGTTTTAGAAGGAAAGAAAGAGATTCATCAAAGGTATAGAGAAGGTTGAATTATCAAGGCAGAAGATTGGAATAGAAGGATACGACCATTAAGATGCAACCAAGCTTCTGATCAAAGAATAAGAGATCTCCATATTCTCCATTCTTCTTCTTCTTCTTTTTTGTAAGTAAGAAGTTTTATATATAAAAGGCCTTCAAAAAACCAAGTTAGAGGTACAAAATACTGAAATTAGCCGTACTGTAGTTACTGGACTGCCCCAATAGAGGGGAAACCAGTCCAGCCAGCCGGGTGAGTCAATCATAGGTGGTTTAACAGTCTAATAAAACAGCCTCAAACTGAGTAGACAACAGCTAAAAAAAGAAAAACTAGTGAAATTAGAAGGACCCCTATGGGCTTAAACATTTGGCAAATAACCTGGCCAAGTGGCATGAGAGGCCTTGGACCAGGGTTCCTCTTCGACGAGTGCCACTTGGCCTGTACATTGCATTCCAACGTCCACGTTGCTTTCATCTCTATCGGCAACTGGCGAGGTGTCCTGCAGCGCTTGCTGTCCTGTGGCCTCCTCCACGCTCACGTCTTCATGCTTGGCTTGCTCCATCTCATTCCCTACGGAGCACTGCATCTGGGCATTTCCTTCGCTGGTCTCTGCATGGGGTTCCACTGTTGAATCCGCACATGTCGGGTCCGAGGGAAAAGCCTCTCGGAGGGAGGAAAGGATTTGAAGGAGGGACACAACTTTGCTATCCGTGGTCTGCAAACGGAATTGAAGGTCCTCCACCCCCTGACGGAGTTCAAAGACCAGACCAAAGATAATGGTGAGACTTTCTCTCAATTGCGTATCAAAGAAAGAGTCAAAGGACTGGTTCTCATTGTTTTTAGGCCTGTGAAAAGGAGGTGGCGCCCCCATGGGCTTCCTTGAAGAGCTAACTACTGGTGCGTGGGAAGACTCGACAGTTATGGAGNAAAGATAATGGTGAGACTTTCTCTCAATTGCGTATCAAAGAAAGAGTCAAAGGACTGGTTCTCATTGTTTTTAGGCCCGTGAAAAGGAGGTGGCGCCCCCATGGGCTTCCTTGAAGAGCTAACTACTGGTGCGTGGGAAGACTCGACAGTTATGGAGATTGGGGGGACTAGAAGGTGTCGCGAGGAGGAACCCAGTGGTCTGGAAATGATGGCTAAGCCATCAAACTGGGATACAGCCAGTGTGGAGGAGGAAGGAGGAGCCAGCTCGGTCTTGAGGGGCTGAGAGGAGCAAGTGGAAGGTGACTTAGGGGGCGAGATAGAAGGCCGGCGAGGATTCCATGGAGATCCTCTGCGCGACCGCCCGCTTTGACGCGGCATCATATTCGTCGAGTGAATGTCGAAGAAAACCAAGTGTATCAGGTAGAGGTAGAGTTCCTGGATGTGTGCAGGGGCTACAATCAACATGAAGGTCCAGTTTGGATCAGGCCAATGCAGTGGAGGGGAGAGCCAGTCGGGTCACGAACGAAGACGAGAGGCGAACACTAATAGTTGAGCCATGGAATAATTTATAACAGATATGTAAGCTGCAGAGTTAAAGCCACTGCAACGTCGTAATGGCAAGTTAATGCGGGATCGGGGTGGTAGGCGATGGCACAATCTCGTCACATGGCTCCGTGCCTCGTTGTCCGGTCCGTTCCTCCACCTCGTGCCAACTGGTCCGCACTAGCACCCCATCCAGGGGCTCCATTCTTCTTCTTATTCTAAACCATTTTCTCAAATATTTATGCTTGAATTTCTTAATTGAGTATAAGGTTGAGTTCTTGAGTGTTACTCTTGTAATATTCCAAGACTTTTCTTAATAATATTGTGGGGTATTTACAACCATATTTATGACTGTCATATGTAATCCAAGATTATCTATTGGATTCATGGGAATTTAGTCATTGTTTGAAGAGATTTGTTTTTGAGTCACCATTCAATTGGTTTGCAATTTTTTTGTATATTGTTGAATATATTTCATGAACAAAACTCCACAAAGAACTATTTCCAGGCATTGCTCTAATGATTTCTTAAATCTTGGGATTTTTGAGTTTGATATTTTTGGAGTTTTCCTATCAAATGCTTTCAGTATTAAATGCATAAATCTTTTAAAGTTATTTAAGATGATCAAAACTATTCTCCTTTTTCTTGTGTGAAGATATGAATTTATCCATTATTCGTATGTGAATTTTTAATCGTTGTATATATGATGTTGAGCACAAAGATATTCTAATATTGAATCCTTCCTTCATATTTTCAATAGTTAAAATACTTCTTGTTGCACATAAAGTTCAAATCAGGTTATTAAAAACCATTATATATATATATATATATATATATATATATATATATATATATATATATATATATATATATATATATAGACTTGGGGTTTTCTATCTAGCATTCTCCCTATTCCAAGATATTCAAGGTATATATTTCAGCCAAATAGGAGTACCACCTCTATAAAAACACAGCGGGATTCATATCCTCATGAGGTTGTTTTTTCAATCTTAATTGATTCAAACATCAATGTTTTCGGCAACCATAAACAAAGTTACCAACTTAATGAGAACTGTGACCTTAAAATGAGAACTCTGGCCCAAAAAACCCATATTTTTGCATAAAAAACATGAAAATCAACCCCCAAATCAAAAAATGGTTCTACCGATATCACCATTTTTTCAGACGAGGTAAAAATTACAACATTTTCAAACATGGCCTTCAAAACTCAGACAATAGCTCAGAAAAACCTTAAAATCAACACCTAAATAAAAAATTGATGTTACATAAAGAAAAAAAAATTCAAAACGTTAAAATTATAGATAATTTGAAATCATACTTTTAGTAGTTGGTACTTGTTGGGGCTCAGAAATGTCCTATTTTCATCCACCTTTCCCTTCATTATTCTTTACATTTCAT
>JASDQU010243813.1:286068-300451 GCA_032191745.1 Picea mariana
TATATATATATATATATATATATATATATATATATATAGACTTGGGGTTTTCTATCTAGCATTCTCCCTATTCCAAGATATTCAAGGTATATATTTCAGCCAAATAGGAGTACCACCTCTATAAAAACACAGCGGGATTCATATCCTCATGAGGTTGTTTTTTCAATCTTAATTGATTCAAACATCAATGTTTTCGGCAACCATAAACAAAGTTACCAACTTAATGAGAACTGTGACCTTAAAATGAGAACTCTGGCCCAAAAAACCCATATTTTTGCATAAAAAACATGAAAATCAACCCCCAAATCAAAAAATGGTTCTACCGATATCACCATTTTTTCAGACGAGGTAAAAATTACAACATTTTCAAACATGGCCTTCAAAACTCAGACAATAGCTCAGAAAAACCTTAAAATCAACACCTAAATAAAAAATTGATGTTACATAAAGAAAAAAAAATTCAAAACGTTAAAATTATAGATAATTTGAAATCATACTTTTAGTAGTTGGTACTTGTTGGGGCTCAGAAATGTCCTATTTTCATCCACCTTTCCCTTCATTATTCTTTACATTTCATCGCCCCATTAACCTTTCACGATATCATTTCCACAAATATACTTGGGTTTCACCTTATTGTTCTCCACTTTATTCATTTTAGTATTTAAAAGGAATTTGTGATTAAATGTTAGAAAATTGACATGTTTTCATATATATCTCAAATATGTGTGAGCTTTGTAATGTGTAGGAATATGAGAAGGATTAATTCAAAAGGACTTCTCGAATACTTCCTTTACCATTTCAATATTTGAGGAGATAATTCAAGCCAATTCTAAGGAGAAGATCATGGAGATTTGGTTGGAATATCTTATCCAAGATATATGAGAGATATGTGTGAGGATTTGAAGGGATTATGTTTTGTAATAATGGGAAAATAGTTGAGAGAATAGTGGATCTGTAATAATGAGATGGTTATCTTATCTTCAAGGTTGTCATGTATAAAAGAGAGTGCTCTCTCTTCATGAGAATTCAATTAGGATTTAGTTAGATTATGTAATTAGAATCAGAGTAGTCATTAGGATTTGAAAGGGAAAGGAATTCTTAGATTTGATTCATGGTTTTATTTTGCATGCTTTCATTATTCTTTTATAAAGATTGATTTGAGTATTGTAATATAAGATTGCTTCATTGGTGAGATCTCACATACGCTGTTGTGTCATTCAACTCTTCACATGTTGTATTTTCTTTTCCTTCATGTAGTTCATCATTCCTAGATTAATTTCCTTTACGCAATTCTCCATTCCTAGATTAATTTCCTTCACACAATTTCTCATTCTTAGAGTAATTTCATTTACACAACTATATTAATTCAATCTCAGTCGTGTGTTAGATTAATGATTCAATTTCAGTCATGTGTTAGATTAATGATTCCATTTCAGTTGTAGCTTAAACATTAGATTAGATTAGTCCTACTTCAATCTTGCATATACATTGCGTGTGCTTTGTCAGTTTACGAACCCCGGGTTGACAAATTAGATAGTTGGGAAAGTACTACAACTCAATTAATACAACATTAGTTCGGCCCAATATAATGACTGTCGTTCCCTTGTCACGATTATTGTTCCTTTTACTGTTCATTTGAACTGAACAATTGTTGTTCCTTTTGTTACGATTGCTATCCCTTTGCAGGGGTTGCATCTCTGGAGGATGGGTATTGAAAACAGAAGGTAAGAACCTACGTAGGAAACAAGTAAAACACTTGCACCAGCGCCTACCTTTGGATGATGCATAAAGGTTATATTTTAGGACATCTTTAAAGCCCAACATTTTAGCACCGTTGTCAGGGAAGCACGATGGATTGAGGTATTAGTTTCTTTTTCATTTGAATTCATGCAAGTGTGATCTAGACGTGTTGGTAAGGAGTCATAGAAGCTTGTGACAGGAGACTCCTCATGTTCTCCCTACCAACTAGGTAAAAGTAGTTTCAATTTCTGCAATTTTCAATTTATGCAAGAGTGTTTAATTTCTGCAAGTGTGAGCTAGACATGTTGGTAAGGGGACATGGAAGCTCGTGGGAGGAGACTTCTCATGTTCTCCCTACCAAATAGGTAGAAGAAATTTCAATTTTCACAAGATTAGTTTAAATTTCTTCAAGTGTGATCTAGATGTGTTGGTTATAAGGGTCATAGAGTTGCTTCAGTGTAGATTCCTCACTATCCCTACCATCTATTAGGAACGTTTTAATTTCCGCAACTGTGAAGAGTAATTTTTTTTTTCCATTTCAGTAAGAGTGTTTTTATTCAAGTTTTTTTCATTTAGATTTCAGTTTTGGGTGCTGTAAGAATCCTTTTTTTTTAGCATGATTTAACAATGAATTTAAGATTGGAACATATCACGCAAATCCTAGAAAAAGTAGTGGTCTCCTCTTCTTTGGAAGAAGAGATCTTGATAGCAGACGGAAGCTTATTCACTCCTCCTGAGGCGAACGAAGAATCAACATACGAAGGACCTTGCACATTTAATGAAGAACCATTAGGCGCGCAAGAGGTCGAGGAGGACAGCGAGGAGTTGCAACATGATCTGAGTAAGACAAATTACGCCTACGAAATCCTGATCGAACGTTGGTTTCAAGCAAGTACTATGTTAGATTCATTTAGTTTTTCTTTTTCTTTTTTTAATTTACAGTTTCAACCGCTAATTTCACACATTCATACATATTCTCGACTGTCAATTGCTAAATTGAAAGAAAACATTTTTTTGTTACTGTTGCGTGCATGGCTACATTGGTTGTTTGATTACACGTAACTAATTTCTCGTTTCTAATTAGCGTAGTGTAGGTAGGGTTTTATTTTCAAGTTTTTTTTTTTAGAATAAGTATGCTCTCCTTCGCGCTTTGTGCGATCGCGAGGATCAGAAAGTAGGGTGACTATGAAGTTTCAGGAATGATAAATTGTTGACAATGAAAAATGCCCAATCCAATTGTTCGTCTTCAATTTCAAATTATATATCTCCATTTTCTAAACAAATTTATTTATTTAATTGTTTAAATTTCTCTTTTAAATCTAGGAATAATACAAAATTAAAAAAATGTTGTTGTCTTAAACTAATTTTCTAATTTCATTTATTTTTATTTCTATTTCTATTTTTTAATTTAGAATGCAAATAAAAATAAAATCTTTAAAATAAAAATAATTAAAAATAATTAAAAAAAAATGCAGAAATTGAACTGAAGATATCTCACAAACTGGGATCTGGGTTCTTATGATTTTTGGACAGGAAGTGCATTACATTATGATAAAAATCCCAGTAAATTGCAGGTCAACGTAGTACACGGTTTTCGATAAAATCAATATAGTCACCTTCAACCATTTCTCAGTTTTCTCAAAAACCGTGATGTGGGTATTGTTGGTTTTCAACATGTAGAAGCATTCAAAAAATAGGAACCTGCCTGCAAACTTTTAGCTCAATCCAGTTTGTCATTTGTGAGAACATCACATTTGATGTTCATTGTTACACCTTGCAAATACACTCTTGTAGCAGCCTGCAACAAAAACAATAATAAAAATATTTTGAAAGAAATTCATATCAAAATAATATGTTATTGTAACGATGGCTAAGAGATCCGATTTGTTGGGCGGAGGTCGTGGGATCCGTGCCACTGTTCATCCACCTTCTTCTTCCATAATCTGCGAAATTAAATTCCCATTGCATGCCACAATAAACTTGCATGGTCTAGTGGTAATGCGTTGGAGTTGTTGCTATAAATTTGTGATTTCAAATCTTGCACCCACCATTTTCGGGATTAACCCATTTTTTGGGCAAATCCATAACCCACGTCAATGCATATCTTCCACCTTAGCACCATCTGCTACAATTTTAAAATAACAATAAAAAATAAATAAAACTTTAAAACAAAATCTTTCTAGTTTACTTAATTTTTTTTATTTTTCTAGTTTATTTAGGAATAATCACATTTATAAAAATAAATAAATAAATAACTCAAATCAAACATTCTAAAAATAAAAAATTGCAAATGGATTTTCACATTTCCTGAAAACATCATTGGAATCATGATTTTTATCTTTTTATGCTAAAATTATTGTGAAGTCACTTCACCAGGTACTCACGAAGAGTATTGTAAAAAAATGCGCTATCACCAACCGGTAAAAACACATTTTATTTATTTTTCATTTGGTTGATAGTATTAGTACTAATCTTTGCACTTTATGTTTTCGATATTCTCACACTATTTGTTGCAGATTAATGCTAACATTTTATAGGTTCAAAGACGATCAAATTTGTTGCTGAAGTGATTTTCAAAGATCACAAAACTTTTGAAAAAAAAAAAAACATGTCTTATTGACTGCTTGAAGGAGTTGATTCTCGTCTTACACATCATGGCATTTCTTGTTATACATAAACCCATTTGTGTTATGAATGTCTTCCTCCATTTCTCCTTCAAAGTAAATTGGTCATCCATGTGTTGAAGCCCATCTTCCATTTTCTTATCCTTCATGACTTTGCACACGCCTATCTTTCTGAGTCGCATACATTTCTTTATCTTTTTCAGTTCAATTTTCCTTGTCAATAAAACTATCCAACTCCCTTTCCTTGACTACATTATATTTTTATATACACTGTTACTACTGAGATATTTTCATTTATAGTCCTACCACTCTTTTTATCAGAACTCACGTTGACTGATGTGGGATTCTTTAAGGCCCACCTTTCAACAAGTCTTTCCCCATCAACCTTAACACCTTATCTGGGATATAGACTAGAGTCCATTTTGAGTCCCTGGAGGCTTTCATGCCTTAATGGCAAGTTCTCTCGCCAACAATCATGGGAATACATCAATGTCCTTTGATCGTCAGATCTTGCAAGTGGCTCGACATCAGCTCATTCATTCACACTTCGCAAGATGTACTCAGGTACCTTGGCACTCATTGACATCAATGGTGAGTTGCCTCACATTGGTTAACGACATTCATCATTGGTTGGTAATCCAATGAATTCTTTTCATGCTCGACATCGACACATTCATTCGCATGATTAGAATTGTACCATCAGGTTTTAGCAGCGGGTGAAGACTATACACTTTTCATGACTCTTTCAGCAGTTAAATCAGCATGACTTCAGCCATATGAGAGTACCAAAGTTTCACTTTCATACTTTCTCTTATCCATGATTCATTCAGCAGTAGTTCAGATTCCTCCACTTCACATTCTCTGATCCAATAGACAACATTCGCCACTACAGCATCAGTCACCTTTCATATGATCCTGCAGCAGTGACATCTTCTATGCTCTAGCAGCTGCATCATCCATATTCCTATTGCATAGTTCATCAACATTTTGGGTAAGAGGAGGTATGTTATTTTCTAAACTTTAATCATGTAATTCCTCAACTGCTAGCAATGAATAATTTGGAATATTCCCTCACCCAGTTCCCTTTCCTTTTTACTTCTATGACTTATGCCATGTTGCATGAGGACATGCAAAAAGTTAAGTTGGGGGGTAGGGGACTTTATTCACTACCATCACTCCACTTTTCCACTACTGTCATTCCATTTTTTTCATTTACCAGTTATGAACATTTCTTTTCCAACATTTCTTTTCCAACGATACTCTGTTGCACTTTGCTTCATAAGAATTGTTATACATATTGGCATGATCCACACATATACAAAAAAAAGGTCTTTCTTATACTCAGTGATGTTTCCTTATGCACATTGATAGCATATATTTTCCAGTAAGAATATGGGCAAATTATTATCATAACAACAAGAGAACAAATAACGAAATGAATGTTGTTAACACAAGAACCGACATTCTTTATATTTATGGTTGTCACACAAGAACCAACCATAAGAAAAATTTCAGTTGTTACTCATGTAAATCTCATCCTGGAAACATTCATTATTATCACTCAAAGCCAACATTCAGATGCCAAATATTTCTTGAGGAGATCCATGCATGGTTGCATGAAGACATGCAACAAGTTAAGTTGGGGGGCATGTTGGGGCTCAGAAATGTCCTATTTTCATCCACCTTTCCCTTCATCATTCTTCACATTTCATCGCCCCATTAACCTTTCACGATATCATTTCCATAAATATACTTGGGTTTCACCTTATTGTTCTCCACTTTATTCATTTTAGTATTTAAAAGGAATTTATGATTAAATGTTAGAAAATTGACATGTTTTCATATATGTCTCAAATATGTGTGAGCTTTGTAATGTGTAGGAATATGAGAAGGATTAATTCAAAAGGACTTCTCGAATAATTCCTCTACCATTTCAATATTTGAGGAGATAATTCAAGCCCATTCCAAGGAGAAGATCATGGAGATTTGGTTGGAATATCTTATCCAAGATATATGAGAGATATGTGTGAGGATTTGAAGGGATTATATTTTGTAATAATGGGAAAATAGTTGAGAGAATAGTGGATCTGTAATAATGAGATGGTTATCTTATCTTTAAGGCTCTCATGTATAAAAGAGAGTGCTCTCTCTTCATGAGAATTCAATTAGGATTTAGTTAGATTATGTAATTAGAATCAGAGTAGTCATTAGGATTCGAAAGGGAAAGGGATTCTTAGATTTGATTCATGGTTTTAGTTTTCATGATTTCATTATTCTTTTATAAAGACTGATTTGATTATTGTAATATAAGATTGCTTCATTGGTGAGATCTCACATATGTTGTTGTGTCATTCAACTCTTCACATGTTGTATTTGTTTTTCCTTCATGTAGTTCGTCATTCCTAGATTAATTTCCTTTACGCAATTCTCCATTCCTAGATTAATTTCCTTTACGCAATTCTCCATTCCTAGATTAATTTCCTTCACGCAATTTCCCATTCTTAGAGTAATTTCATTTACGCAACTATATTAATTCAATTTAAATCGTGTGTTAGACTAATGATTCAATGTCAGTCGTGTGTTAGATTAATGATTCAATTTCAATTGTAGCTTAAACATTAGATTATATTAGTCCTGCTTCAATCTTGCATATACTTTGTGTGTGCTTCGTCAGTTTACGAACCCCGGGTTGACAAATTAGATAGTTGGGCAAGTACTACAACTCAATTAATACAACATTTTTTCGGCCCAATATAATGACTGTCGTTCCCTTGTCACGATTGTTGTTCCTTTTGTTTTTCATTTGAACGAAACAATTGTTGTCCCTTTGCAGGGGTTGCATCTCTGGAGGACGGGTATTGAAAATAGAAGGTAAGAACCTATGTAGGCAACAAGTAAAACACTTGCACCAGCACCTACCTTTGGATGATGCATAAAGGTTATATTTTAGGATATCTTTAGAGCCCAACAGTACCATTAAAACCAAAACCTCAAAATCAACCATCAAATTGAAAAGTACTTCTACTGGTAGCACTCATTCTAAAATTGGGGTATTAAAATGACACATTTTTATAAAGTGGTAAAATAAATTATCATCATTGTAAAGAAAATCACAAAATCAATCCTTAAATGCTTACTTTTTAAATATTAGTTTATCACTCCAAGCACAAGATAATAAATAATGCCATGAAAATATCACACTATACTTTAAAAATTCAACATCACTTTTTAATATTTTTTTCACTTTTAATTAAAAAAAAGTAAATACAAGTTACATTGAATGAAACATAAATTATTTCTTAAAAGTATTGTTAAATATTGTCCATATTCAAAACATATGAGCTAAGAAATTTAATTATATTCTCCATAATGAAAACATATAATTCATAAAACATAAAAATGATTCATAACTTCATGTAAGATCATATGTAAGTTCAATGCTCATTTCTAATTACCATACGAACATCATATGGATAAAAAATACATAAAATGTTTCACACTTATTCAGATTGACTCATGGATTTTGAAATACCATCAGAGTCTACATTGTCTTCATATGAATGATTGAATGAAGATGTAGATGATCCATACTCTTCTCTATTGTCGATGAATGCACCATCTGAGTCTACATGCATGCCCAACATTTTAGATGTCAAAATCCTTTTAAATCTATGAATAGGTTCAATAGACTCCCATCTTGCATTTATTTCTTGTGGCAACAACCTCTTGATAATATTTGTTGTCTTGGAGCGAAGAGTTCCTCTCCTTGTCAAATTGAAGTCATAAACAAGTATGCCAACATCCTCTAATTTTAAGAGGTCAGTGCAACAACGAGTTGTATTTTGACTCTTTCCTTTTCTCTTTCTATGGACATGTTTCTCCACCATCATCTTTGACTTGAACACACCATTGAATGGGTTTGTACCTATTGCATACCAATGCACTTCAATTGCAATAACATCTTCATTTTATTTCTCAATATTTATAACCTTTACAATCAAAAATGGATAACCATATGGATATTTAGTCGCTAAGATTTCAATCATGCTACCTTCCTTAATATTTTGTATTGAACCCCTGTAAAGGTCTTCCATGACTTCACGTTGTGCACATGACCTTCACGAACCAATATACATTTCTCTTTCCTCTGCTTGCGTAAATTCAATAGCACCTTGAGATTCTTATTGTTAAACAATGTTTCTTTCTTCGGATTCATTTGGCATATTTTGTGGCCAATGAAATGGAGTCTTAAAAAATGTATCTTCATTTGTTGAGATTGAAATTATGTCACTTTGACTATTGAAAAAATACTCCCACCAAACAAAATCAACAACATCAAAGTACTCATATGTATCTTTAATGAACCTTTGTATTTCTTCCAAGCATTCAAAATAATCTATGTCTCTATTACACCTCTGTGCATTATTAATTTGAGCAACTGGTTGTAAAAACAATAACTTTGATGTGAATATTGGATGATCTGGAATGAACTTCAAAAATGCTAAACCTGATGAAGGCCCCCATTCTACAGTAGTTGAATAATTATTTCCCCATATAAGTGTTTTCCTATCAACTTTTTTGAAACAAAATTGATGTTGGAAGCTAATGTCATTAAGTTGCTCAATACATTTTTCTTCACGATGCGATCCCTAAATAAATATTCACATGTCAACAGTTTATTCTAATATATGAAAAACAAGCTATGGAATGTATGCTTTCTTAATACATTCAATCAATGATGGTAGACTTCCAACATTTTCCCTCTTCAATGTTACTGAAAAATGACTGAACATTTGATCAATATGATCATGAGTGTGTCCAACAATAAGTAAACCAAATTTCACCTTTTGAAAGATTCCCAGTTCAACAAGAATGCTTAGATATCCAAACACAATTTATTTTTTATTTTCATGACTAGTGTTGTCCAACTTTAGATAGAGAACTTGAAAAAGATTTCTAGACCAGTGAGTGAGAACATGATGAATTATAGTGATGGTAATATTTGCATCATTGTGAATATTTGGAGCAGTGAAGTAAATCCTTGGACACATTTTTCCATTGAAAACCATACAACCAACCAAGTGAAAGTGAATGAAATTCTCTTCCTGTAACATTTTTGGTGTACAAACAAAATGTGATAGAAGTGTTTTCTTCTAGTCCATGCCATCAATTATCATACCTAAACATCTATTTGGAGAATCATAACACTTCTTCCGATGTTTGTACAACTTTTTCCTTTCACTTGATTGTTGATTCTGATGTTCTTGAAGTGCTTTGACTATGGAATATGCACATGACATAAAATGAAAATATTGATCATATGTTTTCATAGTTGATAACTATCCAATTAAAAAATATATATATAGTAAATACATACCTCTTTCTACCCCTTCATATTTATCTCTTCTTGATTTAAGAGTAGCACATATACTGCAAATCCCCATCCTTGACTTCTTAGGAATACAAACATTGTTGAATTTTTTCTTCCATATTTTTGTAAAATATGCATATGTAATAAAATTACCATTTTCTTCAACACCTTCAACATATCTTTTTTACAAGTTGTATATTTCCCTCCTTGAGAAATTATCTGGATTATGTATTGTGTCTTTATCTAGCATACACTCTCCATGTTTGGAAAATAAGTCACGCATCCATGACAATGTATTGTTTGTTAATGGCCCACTTTCTTGTCCATGATGTATCTTTGAATAAAATGAAGGATCTTTTTCCAACCTTGTTTGCATTCTTGATAGACGATGTAGTATACCTAGGGAGGTAATATGGGGTACATAGAGAGGTACCCAATGGGAATGTGGTTATGTATTATTAGTGGAGGCCATTCAATGTAAGGTGGACTAGGTCTACTGTATTATTAAATAAGATCCACTCTAGTAGTTAGATACAATAAATAATCTTTCTAGAGGATTCATTCTCTAGAATGTTCCTAGAAGATAGAGAATGCTATATAAATAAGTGAAAGCAATGTATTGGAGCATAAAGAAGAATATTTTATTCGTACAAGCAAGCACTGCTTGAGGATTGTTATCATTCCTTAAGGATTAATATATGGTGTTACCCTACCTCAAGGTTTTTCTCTATGTATTGTGTTCAATATTTTGGTGAATGGTTTGATTTATTCTTGGTTATTTCTGAAGTATATTGGTAGATCTATTCAGGTACTTAAAAATTCATATCAGAGCACTTTCCTTGGACAAAGAAGGGGAGAAAGTTTTGGCTCTTTTTGCAAATTGCTTTTAGGGAAAAAAGAGGGCGACGTACTTCAGGTTGCAAATTTGAAGAAAAAAGAGGTCATTGACTCAAAAGCACAATGTGTTGTAGATTTGAAGAAAAAAGAACAATTTCCTACAGTTGTTGTATATCACCATTCACATCATATAGAGAAACAACAATCATCAATGCAATGGTGTGAGCATCAACACATTTATGTACCAGTAGGGAACTAGAAAGGAAACCGATCAAGAGGTGCATGGAGGCCTACCAACACTACAAGAAGACATCAGTCTAGAGAACCAATCCCATGGCAGCACCGACATAATGTAGATCGGGATCGGGGTGGAAAGGCAACAGTTGGACATCTTGTTCGTCTCCCATTAGGATGGATGGATAGTCGTACTTGATACTAGTTGACTACATTTATTAGTCGATCGTATTGTATTGAATGAATTGGAGCATAGTGAAGAATATTGTATTTGTACAAACAAGTATTTCTTGAGGAGTTTTATCCTTCCTTAAGGATTAATATATGGTGTTACCCTACCTCAAGGGTTTTCTCTATTTCTTGTGTTCAATATTTTGGTGAATGGTTTGATTTATTCTTGGTGATTTCTGAAGTATATTGGTAGATATATTCAGGTACTTAACAATTGGTATCAGAGCACTTTCCTTCGCCAAAGAAGGGGATAATTTTTTGGCTCTTTTTGAAAAAAAATTTAAGGAAAAAAGAGAGTGACACACTTCAGGTTCATATCTGAAACTTTCTAAGCATAATTTGACCAAACAAATTGGATATTTGAATTCATCTCAAAAACATACCCAATTTCAAAAAAACAAATTGTCCGAAATTGAGTTTGGGAAGTAAAGTTATGAGCATTTTAAATTCGACCATTTTTTTCAAGGTTTTTCCGGAAAAAACCGCACAATTTTCACATTGAGTTATTTTTAAGTTTTAGTTTTTATTGAATATTTATTCCAAGATGTATTTGTATTTTACTAGAGATGATGATGGCCCAAGTATTGAAAATTTTATAAAAGAAGAGAAGTTAGCACGGAAAGAGAATTGGAGAGGTTTGGTCAGTTTACACTTACAAGGTGATGCATTCAATTGTTGGGCATTGCTTAAGTATTCCCAAATAATGGCACTCTATGATGATGAATTTGAAAAATTATTCTTAGATAAACGGTGTCATACAAAGTGTAAGGATGAAGAGAGCACCAAGGGTTTATTTTCATGTGGAAAATCTATATTACAAGTTCATGGTTGTATTCATAAAGAAAATATCATTGTTTCTATTAACCCCGGCTACCAACAAAACTTTATCAATGTTCAATTGGTTAATAGATTGCAAGTTCCAATAAAGAATATTCAAGGCACACAGGTTGAGAGTGAAAATGTTCAAATTGTTAAAGATTTGAATATTACCATGGATAAATATGTGTTACATTCATATTTTTATGCTATGGATATGGATGAAGTGGATATTGTTTTGGGATATCCTTGGATAGAATTAGTGGGTACCATTAATATTAATGTACAAAAGAAGTTTTTGAAGTTCTGGTACAAGAAAAAAGAAAATCACATTGTAGGATTTGTCTCTTAGTAAGAAAGATGGGCCCACGGAGGCCAGCAAATAAGTTATTGTTGAATCCAAAGTTGAATCAACGGTAGAGTCTATAGAAGGAGATGAAGCAAAACCATAGGAAGGACACAATCAGGAAGCTAGGGAGGTCATTGACTCAAAAGAGTAATGTGTTGCAGATTTAAAGAAAAAAGAACAAATTCCTACAGTTGTTGTATATCGCCATCCACATCATATAAAGAAACAACAGTAATCAAGGCAAGGGCATGAGAATCAACAAATTTATGCACCAAAAGTGAACCACAAAGGAAACCGATCAAGAGGTGCATGGAGGCCTACTGTCACTACATGAAGAAATCAAGCTAGAGAACCAATCCCATGGCAACACCGACATAATGTAGATCAAGATCGGGTTGGCAAGGCTGTAGTTGAACATCTTGTTCATCTCCCATTAGGATGGATGTATGGTCGTACTTGATACCAATTGGCTACATTACTTAGTCAATCATATTGTATAGTTTCTTCCTGTGTTTCAAGGATGAAACATGTGAAGGGGGATGGAATGTAGTATACCTAGGGAAGTAATGTGGGGTACATAGGGAGGTACCCCAATGAGAATGTGGTTATGTATTATTAGTGGATACCATTCAATGTAAGGTGGATTAGGTCTACTATATTATTAAATAAGATCCACTCTAGTAGTTAGATACAATAAATAAGCTTTCTAGAAGTTTGCTTCTCTAGAATGTTCCTATAAGATAGAGAATGTTATATAAATAAATGAAAGCAATGTATTGGATCATAGTGAAGAATATTTTATTTGTACAAGCAAGTATTGCTTGAGGAGTGTTATCCTTCTTTAAGGAAATGTTAGGTACCTAGAGAGGTAGTGGGGGGGGCGGAAGGCCCATAGTGATAATAGTAAAGGCCATTTAATGTAAGGTGGACTAGGTTCACTCTAGTATTAAATAAGGCCCACTAGGACAGTTAGATATAATAAATGAAGAGGAATTTTTAGAGGGTTCCCCCTCTAGAATGTTCTTAGGTGGTTGGTAGCACTATATAAAGGGGTTCAAGAAATACAATGGGACATGAAGTGAAGTATTGTATTTGGAGCATGTAGCTCAGTAGGAGGATGCCCCCTCGAAGAGACAAATGAATAGGAGAGGATCCCTTCCATAATAGGATCCATTCTATGATGTTTCCCTACCCTAAGGGTTTGATATAATAAAGTGGTGGTTTTATATATTGTTCCATATATCTTGTGTGGTGATTGTATTCAGATATCTTTGGTATTATTGTGATATTTTGTATTCATGTCTTTGGTTCTTAACATAAATGTTGGCCACATTACATGTAGTTAAAAATGGTAGTATTACCTAATGGGTAAGCATATAAAGATAATAAAAAATCATGATTGTCTAAAGTGTTTTTTCGATCAGAGACTCTCTTTATAAGAACAAAAAAAGGGGTAACCAAAATGTTAAGTTATGATTTTGAAATTATCTACAAGAGGAAGATAAAATGTGGTGTCAAATGCATCGTTAAGAAAGGAACCAATAGTTGAAGCCTTACTATCTGCCATGTCCATCCTACTAGCAATTTGAAGCAAAGATAAAGTGGCAATAAAACTAGAGGTGTCAACAACTAATTTAGCAAGTATAGAGAGGCCCTAGTGCATCATGTAATTTTTAATGGAAGAACGATTTGTAATGGTACAAATATTTCTTGTATTTGTGAAGACCGCTAGATCAAATAAAAGGTTTTGTTAGAACTACACTCAACAAAAATTAGGGGACATTCATGATTTTTAAAAAGACATCATAGTATTAAGAAACAATTTATTTAGGAAGGATTTAAGAAGTATTTTATTAGAATGTGTGGATTTCCAACCAAACAAGGTAGAAACAATCAAGTTACCATGAATATTGTAACCTTTATTAATGCATTGTGAATGTTAGGAGGAAGTCTCAATGGAATTTATCCCGGGTCTACCAAACTTAGAGGGGAAAAGGGTCATAATTGTGTTTGTTGATAGGCTCACAAAATATGGTCATTTATACTCACTATATCATCCTCTTAAAGCAAGCAAGCTAGAAACAACATTCATGGAAACCATACAAAAGCTACATGTCAATCCCAAAATTATTGTAAGTGACATGAATCCAAATTTTACTACTTTTTGGAAAGACTTATTCA
>JASDQU010243813.1:318325-332488 GCA_032191745.1 Picea mariana
AGAATATAATCATTGGTCATTAGTATTTGACGAGCGTACTATGGTCTTCAAAATTAATGTATGAATGTTGAGCTTTGGGATTGAGATAAGAAAAAAAACATTTTCAACACTTTGGATCTCCAATTATTCTATATGGTTGTGAAGTTTGCACCTGCAACGCCTTTTGTGACACTTGGATTAAATTTGAGTAAATCCAAAAAATGTTTTATTACCTATAATTTTAAAATCAAATGCAATGTTTCTTAGCTCATTATTTTGATTAAAGAAATATGTACTTTCACAGAGTCTAAAGTCGTGACTAGATATTTAGAATATAGATATACACTGCTTAAGTTCATCCTATTGATGCTATTAGTATGAGTAGTAGCCACCACATACAATAATCAAGGCTCAAGACCATATATCTTCTCTTACAAAATTTGTTCAATCTCTTCTAGCTTCTTATCCAACTTATAATTCCTCCAATCTACCTTTGCGATTTCTTCTTTTGCATATTCCTCCTCTTATGAGATGGGTTCTCCTTCATTGCACATGTACAAACATGTGAAATTGGTGATATATCAAACTTCCCAATAATTCGACTCTATATACAATAGCTCCAACAATTTATGTTATCTTGCATGATCTAACATTCTTCACATAATCTTGCTATACAAGTATATATGATAACACTCCCTCAAATGCAACATAACCCTAGATATCTAACTATAAATGTGTTTAATGTCTTTAATGCATCTATGCACTTTTCTTCTTTAACCTTTCTTAAACTTACACATAAATCTTATGCATATGCTCTATGACTCCTCTATATATCTATTTATGAATATTTAGGTCTACAACTACTATTAGATCCCATAAAAAAGTTTCGGTGATGGAAATTTTATTGATCTATTAATAGAATTGTTATATGAAGACTTCATGTACACCAAAACTTAATCCCATTTTTTCAACCTATCTCTAACTAGACATTTTATAATATTTCTCAAGTTGTAGATTATGAACTCCAAATGTGTAAATATGATGTAATGAAACAAAATGTAATTATTTTATTGTCTTTGATAGTCCATGAAATCACATAATCTCCTTGAAGAAATCACCACCACATAACTCATAATAACTCATAATACTAGTCTTCCCACAAGGAAAAAATTGTGCCATCTTTAAAAACATGTCAACTTCAATAAGCACTACATCAAATATTCACTATGACCTTAATAGCCCATGTTCAAAACTTGTTATGTCTTCGTATCAAATCTTTGATACTAGAAATAATATGTATAATCTTTTTTTCTAATTCACACCCTTATCCATATGGAAAATCCAAAAACATGCCACAAATCCATTAACCTCTTTCTTCATACTTGATTTGTAATATCTCTCCTCTAGCTAAGAACATGTCTTATTATGCCCATAATGTACTTTAAGTCACCATTATGCAATTCCATTATAAAATTCCCCTACAATGATGGTTCAAAGATACATAATTTCCTTCCTTTTAACAAATACAATCTTGGATAAACTAGTCTAATTGTCTTGGTATATACTACATTGTCTTGGTATATACTACATTTTTGGGTTCCTAAATGTATCCATGACGTGTGTAAATTCGTTATTGCACTCATACATATATGTGATTTTCTTAAACATAACATTTTACCCAATTCTACCATGTATCTCATTTCATTAAGAATATTAAGAATATTAACCAAGTGACGTCAAAAGATGTTTTTCTTTGTCAAAAGATTATTTTTATGTACAAATGGTCACAAGCTTTTGGATTTGTTTTTTTAATAGTAGAGAAGGTGGGTGGTCAACTTAAGGGAAAATAATTTAGCTGGAAAATTTAAAATTAAAACAATTTCAAGACAAAAAATATGAGTTAACCAACCACTTTTTTTAACCCAAGTAGGTTCAACATGGGTTAACCGACCAAAATTTCTAACCCAAACACCTTAATGGTGGGTTAAACATAGGTTACTTATCTTGAGATTCTAAACTTTATTAAATAAACACCATTTAGAACATTCTTCAAAGAGTGAACTCTACAATGAAATTTATTTTTAATGTCTATTGTTGGCACCCAAGGTTTTGCTTTAGTTGTGTGTGCACCACATATCAACACTGCACACACATATATACTGTGTGTCACAAGGAAGATCAACAATGCATCCAGCCGAAGGAATAAGGCACGTGTGTCAACCAAGTTTTGTATTGTGTGCAAAGGATCTAGAAGATACTACATGTAGACCAAATCCAAGAATATCTTCGGGAATCTTCTTGAATGATGAACAAGAAAAAATCGAAGGGTCGAGGAAAAGATTATGGATGAGTTGACAAGTCAGTTACGATTTCCACGCTCCAAGGGGGATATGTGGAATGGATGTGGACATAAGAAGCGTGCAGATTTGGTGATCACTAAAGAGAGTGGATCATAGAAGAAAACAACAGAGTTGTTGACAAGGGGAAATGATTGTTCCTAAAGTCAACTTTTCGACCTCCTGTCCAGCTCAACCAAAAGGAAGTGAGAATGATCACCCTTATTTTATAGCCTTAAACATAAAATCATCTCTACCTTCATGGTACATCCGGTGAGATAACTTAAGAACTAAAATTACAGAATATGTATACAATATATCTAACTCTAAATAGATTACTAAACATAACATCACATATACGTAAACAAACTAACATACGACACACATATAAATGATCTTCTCTTGCAAATTTTAGTATTTATGCCATATATATTTTCATAGCAACAAGAATTAAAGTAAACAAGTACATCAACATAAAGCATTGAAACAGAACAAAAATCTAAGTTATACAATAAAAATAAAGAAACCATATATATAAAATTGAAGGAGAATAACATTCAAATGAGTAGCTGAAAGTGAGTCAAGAAAAAGAAATATGAATATGGGAAAAGCAGTTTTCTTTTATTCAATACTTGTTTGTCAATACATTAGAATGAAAATATTAAAGCTCTTTCAGACTTCTGTGAAATTTTGGATCAGAAACATGTTCTTGCATAGATAGCTAGCATTTACGAGACCACTTGGCTACTATGTAAATGAAAAACAAAAGATTATGGACTGAAAAAATTGCTACAAGATTCTGTGAATGTTTCTGGACACTAGTCTTAGTCTCTGCAACCAAGAACCAATTAGACAAGCTAATGGTGGAAACATAAAAATATTTTTTCTTAAGTGACCAAACAATAAGATATACCTTATGCAAACAAAAAGATCAGAACTTGACCTCCCATTTTGCGATTTAAAAAAAGAACTCATGCTACCAACATAATTGTTAGACTCTAATATTCTAGTGTAGAGATGAAAAGAATGACCTTTAAAACCAAGAAAAATGCTTCAAGCATACCATAGCCAGTGGACATTAATCCTCCCTCTTTTTGAGGCTTTCGTCTTTATATATCATTCTACCATGGTGGTTAGAAACTTCCAATATTCACATTAGTAGAAAATGTTAACTGACTATCAATACATGGTCACAAGAACATACCATGGTCTATTTTATGACCTCAAGAAACTCGGGAAGAAACATAAAATAAACATGGAATGGAACTGATTTTTGAAATATAACAGTCAATCAAAAATCAAAAGGGGGGCCCTCATCCATAAGATTTGTCATTGAAGAATGAATTCCCAAAACACCTGGTGACTTTCATTACTATTTTCAATTATTCACCATTATTCACATGCAGAAAAACAACCAATAACACACATGTAAAAAAATTTTATGCTTCACAACCATCACATCCATAAATATAGTATCATTTCACATATACAAAATCTAAACGAGTTCTTGAAATGTCTCTTCAAACTATCCATTAAAAATTAAAAACTTCTTTAACCGTCCAAAATATACATATTCATTGACTTCTCAAAACTGTAAGTGTATGAACTTAGCCAAACATTAATTTCAAGATGAAAAACTCGAGCAAGACAAAAACCCATCTCAAGATTATGTTTATTGGACTTGGTAGCTACAACTTCCTTCACATACATGAATATAACAAACACAATATTATCCACCACTAAAATGTTGCTTGTATGTCACAAATCGGAACCCACGAATCAAAATAAATATGATAACCAAAGGCAAGCAAGTGATACTTCAACAACTCATTTCTCTTTACAATTGAACATAGACATCAAATGCACTTGGTCAAACCAAATTATCATAGCCATCGGGTACGGGTATCGAGTTAGCATAGTGAGGGGAGAGGGTTGTTGATGTTTAGATTTGTCAAGATCCAAACAACAACCTCATGAGGATATTAACCCCCCTGTGTTTTTATAGAGGTGGTACTCCTCTTTGGCTAAAAGATTTATCTTGATGCTTGAAATATTGGAATAAGGGGTACTTTAAAGAAACCAAAATCTTTATCACTCAATAAAAATGTAAAATATTACTAATTGAAAAATAATATACACTCACAAAAAGAATTCCTGAGAAGAGGACCAGGAATCTTCAAACACTAACATACGAAATATGCAGAATATTGTACATAAATAAATATTCATTACATGAAAAATAATATAATTCTCACATCCATCACAATATGATAATTTTGATCACATTCATGAGAAGGAAAGACTAAGGTCCACAATTGAGAGAACTTTAGAAGAGTATTTCATTCAAAATAAGTAGGAATATGATAGGCACACTTTAAATATCTTATGCTTAATAACTGAGAGTTCAAGATATCATTAAAGTTTAACCCCAAAATAGTTCTCTAGGATTTTAAAAAATAATAGTAGTCTTTGATAGTCTGAAAATAAAATAAAATGGCATTCGTCTAAATGGAATGGGATTGGGCTCCCGTGGACCATAAAATGAAAGTGGAAAATGGTTGAACTGTGATGGATCTCTCTCACTTCTATTTGTTGGTTGATGTTCCTTTTGTATTCTCTTTTGTTGCAGTTACATGATTGGTGCCAACTACCTTTGCTTGATAGCTAACTAGACAACTTTCAACTTGCTCTGTATACTCGATCAAATTGTTAAATTTTTCTATGGACACGACCTTCCATATCTCCAAATATTCTTCAAACTTTTCTCTTGTCATAAACATAGGATTTGATATTAATCTCAGGTCTTGAACTTCTCCGGTGGCTCCTGCCAAGTCTAACTCAATCAATTTTAAATATGACTCTCCCCTTTTGACACTTAAAGTGTCAAGATCAACCAATATTTATTTTATACATTTAATTTTTTTAATCCAACATGATTTCAATTTCTTAATACAAACTATGGAGGGAAAGTCTTCCTCTTTTCTTTTCAACTCACTCATATTAGAAACTTTGTTAATAAATGTAGAACCAACCCTTTTAAAGAATTGTTTATCATTTTCTAAGTCAGATTGAAGGTACTATCTCAAGTTTGTGGTCCTTGATCCCAAAGAAACATAATTGTTCACCAATTCCCATGCCTCAAGAATTAGAGACATTAGTTTCTTAATGTTCTCCCCAATGTAGCTTCTGATAGCAAAGAGTAAACTCGATGTTCCTCTCAATTTTGAACTAGATTTTGGTGTTTCGTCAAAGTTCATCTAGGTATGAACTGTGGCAATCAGACTAGAAAATATGGGAGGTGGCATTAGAGTATTATCCAATTCGTTAATCCTCTCTTTAAGTATGGAGTTTCATCTTCAATATCACCCACATACATCTTCAAGGCCGCACTTTCAGCTTCATGGATCTATACGATCTTTGACGGTGGAAGCCTTTTTAGGTCAACTTCTAAGCTTGACCTTCCTTGAACATTTTTATTTTTTGGAATGAATTCTTTCAAAGACTAATTTCCTTGAGTCTTTATCAAACATATCATTATGCACAATAATGGATTCTTCTTCAAAAAGAACTGATTGTTGTGTGACCAATTCTGCTGCAACTTCCCGACTTTCTTGAACTCTTTTCTCTTCATCAAGAAACTCTATATCTTCAATATTGGCATCCAAATCCATGCCTTCAAGAACAACTTCGTCTTCATGTGCGACCTCCTTTACTTCTTGTTGATTGATTTTCCTTTTTATTTTACTTGTTACAGAAATTTTGTGAGGTCATTCCATATTTCCCTTAGGAGGGTTTTGGTCTTCTCCATCATCAAAATTGTTGACTGGATAATTCTTTTGTTCTTGTGTTGCTGACTGAGAAATTTTTTTTGTGGGCCTCTTCTCTGAGATACATTAGGATAATCATTACTCCATTCATTAACAACTCTTCCATGTTGCCAATGTGGTTTATTAGTACTAATAACAATGTCAATATCTTTAATAGGAAATTACTAAGGGTTTTTGTCTTTGTATTCTTCTTCTCTGAATATAAAAGTATTTTCATACCAGACACTATAACCCACAAAGATCATATGTTTCATGAACAATCGATTTGGGTCAAACCCTTTAATTTATTTTTCCACCTTTAAATCAAACTAATCAAATTGAGCTGCATATTTTTCAATGTTTGCAACATTCTTAATATTATTTCACCAATTCTCTATGGTCAGGGGATAAATTGTTTTTTCATCCTTTCATGGAAGAAGTGAGCGCAGAATCTGTATTGTTTACAAAATTCAATCACGAATATCCTGTCTGGTACATAATACGAAAGATAAAAAGGCCTTTCTTGAGAACAATAAATCCTAACAATGTTGTAATGGTCCATTGCTTTGAAACTTCCTCTTTTATCCAAAAATGTTGTTTTCTATAAATAAAGTCTTGATGTACCAGATCCAAATATGTTTTTCTTAAAAGAAGAAACAAATGAACTGTAAACTTTATAGAAATGTACATTGCCTTTTTCTTCCATAAGGTAGGGTACCATGTATGAATTGGGTCAATTTTTCAATTGACATGTTTGGCTAAATGAAGTCCTTTAAAAACATGACAGTATGTGATAACAAAGATTAAATACAAAGACATGTAGAACTTCATGTTCTTCTTAAAATTTGACAATTGAAAAGATATTTCACTAGATATGATTTTCTCCCATTCAAAAACTGCTTTCTCATGAATAGAAAAATATAGAATACACAGAACTAAGAAAGGAAGAATAGCAGTTGATTCTTTCCCAGCTACCCTAGCGAAGAGCCATGCCATTTATTAGTAAGGGTTTTTTAGTAGACTGACTTGGATGGCTGATCAATATTCTGGCATTAGTGTTGGATCTTCAAGATATTGTTGCAAGAGATCCCACCCACCATTCCTATCCTTCAGGAAATATTTGGCTTCTTCACCTTTAAAGGTCATCGTTGGCTCTAGTAGCCTGAACATTTTCTTGAAAGTTGGAGGTGACAGAGAGATAAGGGATTCTCCTTGTAACTGAACGATCCTCTGGTTCTTTTCAAACTTATCTATACACCACATAACTAACTCTTTGGCATCAAAAACCTTTGAAACAAAACTTTCTTTGGAAATTCTTGATGTTCAAATATCATTGGAACTTCTCTCTGTTGGCATAAATGTAGAGTAATATTTGTATGGTTTGGACCAGTGAAAATTTTGATCTTTTCATCCAAATGTATTAAGTGTAGCTCCATATAAGCTTTCCTTTCTTCTGGTCGTCATGATTAAATGGAGTTGGCAGATTATGTACAATATTTTGGAACATTAATACCAAAGAAAACCATTTTTCCATATAATATACTTCAATACTCTTCTTTCGAAGAAAATATGGATTAAATTTGAATTATTGGTGGGTTGTCTCGAGAAGGTCACCATTAATAACGACCTTTTAATATTTTAACCACTTGTTATTTTCCTTAATATTTATATTTAACATACCTCAGGGAGAGTGACAAGAGAGACATGTATTACCGTGGGCAATGGAGGACCAGATGTATAGAGAAGCATCAAAACAAACCCACAGACCCGCAAACCCACGATGAAACACTTCAAGAAATGACTAAGTATGAGACTCGGATCAATGGGATGGAGGAGAGAAATAGGCTTTGAATAATTATGATATGACCAATGAGCCCACGATGAAGTGTTGAAGAATTGGTTAAGTATCATGAAGCAGACGAATGGACGTGTCGTGGTGATAATCAACTAAGTCGGGTGTGTTGAAAGATTAGTTGTTGAAAGATCAGTTGTCATTGAATTTCTGAAAGATTGGTTTTCATTGATGTCAAACCTTGAATAGGAAGTTAACAAGTTGCATGTTAGTTGCATGTCATTAACAAGACATTATGAGTTAGCCGTAAATTAGGAAAAAGGTAAATTCTTGAAAAAAAACAATTGATTTTAGAAAATTATCAGATGAATCTAAAACTGAACAATAACTAAGAGATAACTAGAGTGAAACTACTCATCAAATCACTTTTCTGATTACATGCATAAACAAATAGATAACTGATAATTATAAATTAAAAAAAAAAAAACCCAAAAAACACTAAAAATCGAATTTGAGGCATCATATGAAGGAATTTGGCTCCCGAAAAGTGTCAAAACGGAACCCACTATGATAAATCATATCGGTACGACAGTAAACTCTTCGAGACACAACTCCCTCTAAACTTTCAACCCAATCGGATAATCGAGTCAAAACTTATGACTCTCAGAAATCCCTGGATTTTTCTAGTGAGATCCTCATTGGAAACACATATATACAAAGAAGAGTCAATTGAATATTTTTGTGTGAATATAGATTGGCATATCTGATGCAGTGAGAATAAGACATCGAATTTCAACGAAGGGAGAAGTTTACAAGAGCCAATTGTACAACATAAAATTTACTACAACAATGTCTCTGAGGTAATTCGCGAGTTGCAGAAGGGAAAAATGCAGACATCCATGAGAAGGCAGTGTATAGGTCGCAGATATGTGAATAAGACAAGAAGAAGATCATAGATCTAATCCACCAGGTTAGCTACAAATTGAAGGTATGTCTTCCTATGTATGTTAGAGTGTGTATTCTGAAGAAATCAAGAACAAATATCTCTTAGTGATTCAGAAGCATTTGATTTGGAGAACTCTCTCATGGATCTTGGTATGATGTATGTGTGGTTTCATTATTGATGAAATATTGAAATCAATAGCAGCAACATAAGTATCAGAAACAAAAGAAAAAACATGTTATTAGTTACAATGATAGAGGTAGTGACAGATTGGTCTACATTTATATTTCAGGGAGGTTGGATGGGGCAAGGAAAGGGGTTTGTAGCCTTGTTCTGGTTGGAGAGGGTAAATTAGGGAGTTGGAGCTTCCTTCAGGTTAAAAAATGTAAATAGGGGGTTGGAGCCTCCTTCCAGTTGTATATGGAGAAATAAGAAGTTGTTGCTTCCAATGAATGTACTCTTTGATAAATAAGAAAAGCATTATGTGGTTTTCTCCCACATTGGGTTTCCAAATAAAATTATGGTGTATTGTGTTTATGTGATGCTTATGAATTGAATTATGGTGTTGATGATATATTGAATGATAATGAGAAACTATTGAACATTATTGAAGGTTTTATATTGTGATTAAAAGTACTAATTATGCTCATACTGATTCACCCCCCCTCTCAAGATTCCAACAATTGGTATCAGAGCAGGTCCTTCAAGATATAGTCTAACAATTGGAGAAAATCATGGAATACGCTAAGATTGGAGCACCAATGTTTGATGGTCAAAACTATACCTTCTGGAATAAAAGGATGAAAACCTTTTAACAAGAACAAAGATTTTATGTTTGGAAATCAGTAGTAGCTGGGTATACAACACCAACCACTCCCCCAACCAAAAAAGATGGAAATAAACTCAGTGAAAACAAATCAAAGGCTAAAGGTACCATTCTTAGTAGTTTAGTTGATTCAATATTTGTCGAAGTTATGCATTGTGATAGTGAAGAGGATCTTTGGGATAAACTCCAAAATATTTATGAAGGAGATGCCAAAGTTAAGGGAGCTAAGCTTCAAATATTCAGATCTAATTTGGAACAATTGAAGATGAAGGAATATGAAGACATTGCAGCCTACCTTCTGCGAGTTGATGAAATAATTAACACTATTAAGGAATTGGGAGTAGAATTTTATGACTTAGTGGTTGTTCAAAAGGTATTGAGGTCTCTTCCTATGAGATTTGATCCTAAAATATCATCCCTAGAAATGGATGAGCTACATGGAATATTTATAGCCTATGAAATGAGAACAAAACATGAGAACCCAAACACGAAGGAAGAAAATCTCAAGGCATCCAAGAAGATAAAGAATAAGAACAAGAAAAAGTCAAAACCATGTTGCAGTTGTAGTGATGATTCATATGAAGATGAAGAGATGGCTAATTTTGTAAGGAAATTAAAGAAAGCAACCGACAAGTATAAATGTATGATTCCATTGAAATGTTTTAATTGTGGTGGTATTGGTAACTTTTCTTCTAAATGTCCTCATAATAATAAAGACAGTGATGAAGAAGAAGTTTATAAAAGGTAAAAGAAATATCAAAAGTCAAACAAGAGAATAAACAAAAGGAAATTCTTCAAGAAAAGTTTCTACTCAAAGGAGGACAGTTCCTCATCAAATGAGGAGGATAGTGATAGTGATAGTGATTTAGAAAGAGTACTCTTCATGGAAATAGAAGATGATTCTGAAGAAGGTGAAGTCAATCTCAGAGTAGAGCTAATCAGTGCATTAGAATAATTTAGGAAAGAAAGAAAGAAAAACAAGTCACTCAAGGCAGAATTAAAAATGAAAGAGGGATATCATAATTCCAATTCTGAAGAAATCGAACATATTATCACGAATCTAAAAATTCAAATAGAAGAAGACAAAATAATTGAGGAAATACTAAGAATTCAATTAGAAGAAAAGGAGAAAACTATTGGAATCTTAGAAGCAGAGATAGTCTCTTTAAGGAAAGATATGCAACAGAAGAGCACCAAAATATTGGATCAAATCATCAACAATCAAAGACCATCCAATGACAGATCTGGACTAAGATACAATCAAGTACATAATGATAAAGGATCGAGCTCCAAGACAACAGAACAAAGAAGCTATTTAAATATTGTCAGAGACTCTGTCAAGAAGGAAGAATGCAAGCCCCCAAAGAAGAATATTCCATAAATAAAGAAGACTCAAGAAGAAAAATTTAGAAGGAGTGCATCACAAAGAAGATCATCTACTCCCAGGTATCAAAGATTATTTTATGGTCATTGGTTTAATTATTCTAATTTTGGACATAAATTTATAAACTGCAGAGCCTATGCCAAGAACAGAAGCAACTATGTAGGGTACTTAAATAATAGTTATCCTAGAATATCTTATGAAACATAAAGCAGAAACCAAAACAATTTTGGCTCATTAAGAAATGAAGTAGAGTGCTACAAATGAAACAATTTTGGACACATAACAAAGAATTGTAGATTCCACCCAAGGAACCAAAGAATAACATTAACAATCATATATCAGAACCGCAAGAGATATGGAAAAGAAAGAAGAATCATTGCTTTCTTTCTCTACAAGACCAACATAGAAAAAGTGATTGGTATGTTTACAATGGTTGTTCAAAGCATATGACAGGTGACAAGAACAGGTTTCTAACTCTAAAGAAAGAAAGAGATGGATAAGTTTCATTTGGAAATAATTATTTGGCTAAAATTATAGGTAGAGGCATAGTTAAGCTTGGAAGCAAAAATGCCATGGAAGAAAATTTTCTATTGGTCGAAGATATGAAACACAATTTACTGAGTGTAATTCAAATGTGTGATCAAGGACACACACTTCGATTAGAATCATAGAAATGAAAAAATAGGAAAGAATGATCAGGAAAGTTAGTGGAAACAGCGATAAGGACTCCGAACAACATATATGTTTTGAATGAAATTAGAAAAGAAAGTTGTTTCCTAGGAAAGGAAAATAAAGGTTGGATCTAGAACATAAGAATGGGTGACATGAACTTTGACAATCTTGTCAAAATCAGCGGAAATGAAGCAGTAAAAGAAATTCCCTAAATTTCAAAGCCAGTGAATACTCTATGTAAGCATTGTCTACAGGGAAACAAAATAGGACCAAGTTCAAATAAAAGGAGTAATCAACGACAAACCATTGGAGATTGTACATACCGATCTATGTGGACCAACGAGAACAAATGGATTAAATGGTGAAAAATACTTCATGCTATTGATTGATGACTACACAAGAATGACTACAATTTTCTTTCTCAAGAAGAAGTCAGAGGCATTAGAGAACTTCAAGATATACAAAGAGATGGTTGAAACATAGATAGACTTGGAAATAAAAWTTTTGAGATCATACAATGGTGGAGAGTTTACATCAAAAGAATTCATGGTTTTTTGTGACGAACATGGACACCTCAACAAAACAATTCTTAGTAGCCAAGACACCTCAAAAAAACAAATTCATTGAAAGAAAGAACATGAAAGTACATGAGATGGCTAGAACCATGTTGAAATATTCCAAGTTGGGTGACATATTTTGATCATAGGAAGTACATACAACAATTCATATTCTGAATAGAGCAATGCTCAGAAGTAATAGTGATAATACTCCCTACGAGCTATGGAAAGGAAGAGTAACAAATGTGAAGCATTTTAGAGTATTTGGAAGCAAGTGATATATCAAAATAGAAGACAACTGGATTGGAAATTTGAATCCTAAGTTGACAAAGGCATATTTTTCAGGTACTCAAGCAAGAGCAAGGAAAACAAATTTTTAAATATGAGACTCAAAAAAATAGTGGAAAGTGTCAATGTACAGATTGACGAGACAAGCGTATGAAATCCAAAAGTAGAAAGCAAAGAATCAACAGAGCAAGAAGGAGAAGAGGATTTGAAAGAAGTAGAAGAAGTAGAAGTGGAAGAAGAAAAATAACATCTAGGAGAAGAGAAAGAGGACAATGACCAGGGAGGTTGGATGGGGCAAGGAGTGATAAAAATGTCAACAGATGCAATCGGGTTCTCCACACCTGAAATGCAAGAACAAGTAAATGGACTGAGTCACCTAGACTTAGTCGTCTCATGGATGACAACAATAGCGTTGCAGGTATTGAAAAAGGGTATCACATATGAATTACAACTCCACACAAATAATACTTCCAGTGAATGGATAATGGTTACAAAGGAAAAGAAAGAACTGAAGAAGGAATATGCAACAGCGCTCCAACAAAAGAGAACAATGGAGAAGAAAGTGGAGAGCACACTAAAAGAGAAGATGGAGGCCAAAGAAAAGGCCAAAAAAGCAATGGAGAAAAAGAATGAGATCGAGGAAAGGGCCAGGAAATCTCTTAAATATAAATATGAAGCTGAGATAATGGTGCAAAAGACACAAGCAGTCATCCAGAAGCTATATAGAGAAATCCTGGAAGTACCGATAGTAGTAGAGGTTACTATGGAGGAGTAGGTTTTGAAAATTGGCAAAGTCATCAAAGACTTCCACATGAGAATCGAGGATCTACAGTTGCGCATCACACCAGGAATGTCGCCAGAGGTAAGAGCATTAAAAGAGAGAACAACGATGACAGTCGTAGCCAAAATCAAGAAACTGGAAGAAGAATGCACAAAACTCTGTAAGGAAAATGCGCAAATATGGACAGATCTGGTAGAGAATACAGGATGAAGGTAATGGAAGTGTCAGAGACCATAAAAATCCTCCCACCGAAAAAATGGATGACAACCATTTTGGAATAGAGGCATTCATATGTGGAAGTGGAACAGATGCAGGATTAACAAAAGATCCTTCAAAAATGCTTAGGCCCACTGCAAGAAGAGGCACTCAAGATAATTGGAGAAGTAGAAACTATGTCGGGAAAGGTGAAACAAGTAGCACATGAAATAGAAGAGAATATTATGGCCCTAACTACGCAGGGTGTCGAGGAAATTGTGGAAACAGAGGAAACAATAATAAAGGAGGTTGCGCCAGCTAAGGAAGCATCCCAAAAATTCATCCAAGCATGGAGGGGAACGCAATAGGATTGAGTGGCTTGGGAAGAGCCACATGTGAGTGTTGGGGGCCTGTTGCATAAGAATTTTGGAAATAATATGCATAAAAATCCTAAGTATAGAAGATGTGCACAAAAAAATAAGGAATAATAGGGAGTGCACAGTTGAGGCACATACAAGAGTACAATGCAGAGTGAGAAGAATAAAGTAGAGGAATTATTGGATTACTGAGAGGGGGGGGCGAATCATTAATAGAGAAATTTAAT
>JASDQU010243814.1:0-23394 GCA_032191745.1 Picea mariana
TATGGTACAGGTTGATTACAGGTTGTTTGGTACAGGTTGGTGCATGGTTGATGCACTTGTTTATGGTACAGGTTGATTATAGGTTGAGGTACAGGTTGATGCATGGTTGATGTTGTTAATATTATGGTAGTTTTGGGAGGTATTTACCTCCACGTGTAAACCTGACGAGAATATAATATTTCGGGAAGTAATAAGAAACCCTAATGAGTTGGCTAATAACCCTAGAAGACAAGTCATCTCAAGAGGATAATTGGTTTTAGGTTATTAGCCTACAAGAGAAGAAGTCGGCCAAAATAAATATTATATACTAAGTAAATAGACACCTAGAATGAGAAATCGGCCTAGGAATTTAGACATAATTAGTATAAATACAGGAGGCCAATTTTCATTCTGGCAAGCAGTCTCAGAATTGCAGAGTAGCACTTGTGCGCACTGCAGTGCCCAGTTTTGTGTGCAGGTTTGAGGAGAGCTGCCATTGCAGTTCTTGTAGCTAGCAGATCGGTTTTGGCTTGGACTATCTCTTGGCTAGGGTTTGGAATATCTTATCAGCTCTTGTTGGTGCGATATCCTTGGGGAAAGGTGCGCTACCCTTTGTTTGGCTATCTAGCCTAGGGTTTGCTTCCAAAGTGATTCTCTGTCAAGGTTAAGGTGCTCGGAGGGTGGCTTCGACCTGTGGTTGGGTGACAATAGAGATATTGTCAATGGTAAAATGAGCACATCCATTATATTCTAACAGTTTATGGGCCCACACCTCCTTCATTTAGTCTAACCGCTGGAAGGAAACATAGCCAGAAGGATATTAAGCTCGTTGAAGAACTGCCGCTAGGGTTTCTAGCAGGAGCAGTCACCAAAGCACTACCACTAGGGTTACTAGCAGGTGCAGTTGTAGAAACCCTAATCCTCTCATTGAGACAACTTAAGTGAAGAGATTGACCTAATCTCTGGACAGATCAGTGTGCCCTACCCTAGTGCATCTCTTGGTACTCTCAGCAAGCCAAGACGTCAAGTTTGAGTTTGTGGTCAAATCTAGGGTTTGACCAAGTCAAAGCAACCATGAATTATTTTATGAAGTCAGAAAACAAGTTAGATGGAGCCTCTAAATTCAGAGCGTGGAAGACAAGGATTGACCTCATCCTTACCAAGAATAAAGTGTTGGATATCGTGAAAGGAAAGATTGTGGAACCAGAATTTAAAGAAGAAAAAGAGAAGGAACCACATAACGTTGCAGTTATGGAGAAGTTAAAATACGGTGACATCAATGCCATGAGTATCATAGTGGAATATATAAAACACCACTTGATACCCTACATCTCCCATCTTGACTCATCGAAGAAGATGTACGATGCCCTAACAAATCTCTTTTCGGTCATAAACATTGGACAAGTTATGAGTATGAAGAATGAGCTCCATGACATGAAGATGAATGATGAGGACAACATAACATCATACTTTGTGAGGATCTCCCAGTTAAGAGATCAACTACAACCTATTGAAGAGATCATTTCAGAGAAGGAATTGGTAAACATAGTGCTCAATCGTCTTCCCAAGACGTGGGATGCATTTGCCGCAAGCATGAGCACAAGAAAGGAGTATCCTACATTTGAAGAATTTTGGACTTATTGTGATCAAGAAGAATCCAAGATCAGTGCAAAGGGAAAACCCCAAAAGAAGTACGATGATCAGGGCTTCACAACAAGATTCAAGAATTTCAGGAACAAAAGGAAGTTTGGCTCAAGGAGGAAGCCAAATCAAGAGAAAGACATTTCAAAAATACGATGCTTCAACTGTCGAAAGTATGGTCACTACAAGAATCATTGTCCCAAGCTAAATAAAAGGAAGGAGAAACACGAAGCATCGGTTGCTGAAGAAAAGGAACCTACAAAGAAGACTAAGCAGGATGAAAGAGACTTCTTCTTCTAAAGGTAACAATACTCTTCTTATTTCTTGTACATATCTTGTTTGCATAGTCTTTGTACATATCTTGTATATCTATATCTTGGAAGATAATGTATTCCAAGAAGAACTATACCTATGGAAGAACAACAAGATAAGGATTGATATCATTAGATAATACACATGAAAGGATGAAATATGCTGAATCAATCATGAAAAGACTTAGAAGAAGCAAAGACAGAAAGAAGTCAGAGAAAGACTTATAACATTTTGTAGAAGACAACGAGATGGAAGCGTGTAGTCTGTTAGGCAAAGAGAGCCAATTATACATTGCAGGAGACGATAAGGATGCAGACAGAAGCATGGACTCTGTTAGATGGAGGGAGCCGATTATATGCACTCATACATGAAGAAAGGATTAGGAGGGAGCTAATCCTATGATCCATTAAAAATGATGAAGTATGGTAGCACTAATGAAAGATAATACGTGTTCATTTCAACTGCAAAAGAAGACTTCTTCGAAGAAAAGCCTTAAAGTATCCCTAGTTGTCCATCTAGATCCGTGATGCTATGATAAAAGAAAGAAGTAGAATATTTAGGTCATGGAATCTATAAGAAACTCCGTGGACCCAATAGCTAAAGGAAAAACATGAGGAAGAACATGAAGATTCCAAGAAACAAGAGAAGCCAGAACAACCAGTCATTATATCACAAGATTACCAGCTTGACATGAACTCACTAAAAGCAATCAAGTAGAGGAACCGGAAATTGTGATGAAGAACAATGTATGGAAGACTTATGAATGAAAGCATTGCAAGATCCATAACTAGAGGTTCTCCTAGATGGAGGGAGACGACTATGATGATTACTTGTTTTGGTAAACCAAACATATCTTTACATGAGTCAATATCCATGAGTTGGAGTTCTACATCAGATAAATGCAAATAATGTTCTCCAGAGCAATTGAGCAAAGAGCATATGAAGAGAAATCTCAAGACTTTGAGGCATACTTGGTGGAGAACCTCCAGTGCACAACAGAAGCGTGCTGAATATTTCCTATAACAAGATATTGTATCAAGATGATTACTCAAAAGAACAAATATCATGATGAAAAAAGAAGTGTCACATGGATATGTTCCAGTTTTCCAACAATGATATATTTTATTGATCAGAGCTACATGAAGCCTTCAAAGAAGACCAGTTCTCCAGAACGAAGTACATTTGAAATCAAGCATTACATTATCCATGATAAAGTTCAGAAAGGAGAAAGAGGTTCTCCAATACATATCTCCACATATGAGCAGATAAATAGACATCTTGGTAAAGCTTCTACCCAAGATAAAAGAGTTTGTGTACTCAAGATGGAGCTCGTGGAGACGACTTCCTTATTAAAAAAAAGAAGAAGGAAGAGATGACTCCCAGGTTGGGAGGGAGCACTGATATGTATTGATTTATGGACAATCATTTTTTAGTTCGAAAAATGGTCCAGGATGAGCATTTTCCTTTCCAGTTCGGAAAGTGGATTGAGATTTCTGACGAACACAAATTTCTCATTGTGGTTAACATGGGAAATGGTCCATATTGCTGATGTATCATAGACATCGACTTCCCATTGTGGTTAACATGGGGAGTGGTCTAGGGAAGTCTCTCTTCTTGAGGGTTACTCAAGAAGACTGGCTCGCCTCACCGGACAACGATTTCTCATTGTGGTTAACATGATGAATGGTCTGTTTTGGAGGTTGGTACATGACAGTCTTTTCCTCTTGTGGTTAACAGAGGAAATGGTCCGGACAGTCATTCCTTAGGGTTTATACATTCTCTCCAGGGTGCACTTTGATTAGTGTAGGAGGAATGGCCTAGGGTGGGGAATGGTCCAGGCTCAGCAATCAGGGACAAGCATTCCTTAGGGTTTATACATTCTCTGTAGGGTGCACTTTGATTAGTGTAGGAAGAATGGCCTAGGGTGGGGAATGGTCCAGGTTCAGAAGACAGGATAGTTATTCTTCCTTTCTTGAGAAGAATAGTCCAGATATCTCATTTTTCTACTTCGAGGGAAGATATTCTTTCATATCTCATAGATGTGAGTGAAATATTGGCCCAGATGATTCAGTTTATATCATAACATTGTTTCTGTGCAGGTTGATATCAGATGATTGTTATGAAGACTATATGATAGTAGATGTATACTACTATGGTGGATGTGTTCCACTGTTCGTGACTATACGTTGTTGATCAAGTACTTGTGTGTTACTTGGTGTGGTAGTGTACCACTGGATTGTAGTTATGCACTACTATGGATAGACACAGTTGTGTTATATTTTGTTTCTATTGCCTTGAAGACTATCAGTAGTATTGGAAATGATTATTAGCTAGATGGATAATCAAAGGACAAAGATTTCCCAGACGGAAAATGGTTCAGAGCATTTACTCTTCTAGATTAGAAGAATGGCTCTTGTATCACTCTGTGGAGTGAGCATAATGTCTGATTACTCAGATAGAGTATGTTTTTGAGAGATGATGCAGCTGATGAAACTGATGATGATTATGGTGCTCATGATCTAGTCATGATCTAGTCTATACAACTATGTTGATGCTACCAGGTGAATGGTATGTTTTTGCTAAAGACCATTACCTGTAATACCTCCCTAGCTAGGAGGGAGTGTTAATATTATGGTAGTTGCAGGAGGTATTTACCTCCATGTGTAAACCTGCTGAGAATAGAATATTATGGGAAGCAAGAAGAAACCCTAATGAGTTGGCTAATAACCCTAGAAGACAAGTCGGCTCAAGAGGATAATTGGTATTAGGTTATTAGTCTACACGAGAAGAAGTCGGCCAGAAGAAATATTATATACTAAGTAAATAGACACCCAGAATGAGAAGTCGGCCCAGATAGTTAGTCAGAATTAGTATAAATATAGGAGGCCAATCTTCATTCTGGCAGGCAGTCTCAGAATTGTAGAGCAACACTTGTGTGTACTTCAGTGCCCAGTTTTGTGCACAGGTTTGAGGAGAGCTGCCATTGCAGCTGCTGCAACTAGTAGATTGGTTTTGGCTTGGACTATCTCTTGGCTAGGGTTTGGACTATCTGATCAGCTCTTGTTGGTGCACTATCCTTGGGGAAATGTGTGCTACCCTTTGTTTGTCTATCTAGCCTAGGGTTTGCTTCCAAAGTGATTCTCTGTCAAGGTTAAGTTGCTCAGAGGGTGGCTTCGACCTATGGTTGGTTGACAATAGAGATATTGTCAATGGTAAAACAAGCACATCCATTATATTCTAACAGATGCATGGTTCATATTTATTGGTACAGGTTTACAATGGTATATCTCACAGTGATAGTGTGACAGTGGTTCCATAATTCTACTTCTACTTCAGGGTGGCAGGACGGGGCAAGGACAGGTGGTTGTAGCCACCTTCCGGTTGTAGCTGGAGAACACAGGGGGTTGTATCCTCCTTCTATTTGTAGCCAAAGAATTGGGGAGTTGGAGCTTCCCTCAGGTTGTAGCCTGAGAAACTAGGGGGTTGGAGCCTCCTTCCAGTTGCAGCTGGAAAACAAAGGAAGTTGGTGCTTCCAATGAATGTAATTCCTCAAGACATATAAGAAAAATCATTCTGTGGTTTTCTCCTAATTTGGGTTTCCATGTAAAACAATGGTGTATTATGTATGTATGTGATTGTTTATTTATTACTTCTCATTATTGGATAATAATTCTGCATTGATATAACATTTGAAGAAAAATGATTATAATTACACTATTACTGATTCACCCCCCCTCTCAGTAATCCAATAACCTACCCATTGGATTCCCCTCTTCGCCCTGATCATTGTGCTACCCTTCACCCATAACCCCTTTTCTATTTGGTCCCACCTGCCCCTTTCAAATTCCCCCCTTCATCATGGTCCACACTCGTAACCAAGACCTTGAAGCCCACCTCAATGCCTTGTCATCTGATTTCTCAGACGCCCAGAAGGAAGTGCGAAAACTCAATGCCAATATTACCACTGTCAAGAAAAAAATGCATTCCACCATAGAAGAAAAAATGGAAACCTTGAAACAAGACCTCTCTACCCATGTTGAATCCTTCACTCCCTAGATCTGTGCCAAGTTGAATATTACTGTAGATCTTACCTCATCTAACCAACCTTTGCACCGTGAAGGTGAGACTTCCTACGATTCTTAGAATTTTCATTTCCATCACTTTCAACATGACCTACGCCTTCCTTGAGTGGATGTGAACAAATTTGATGGCTCAGATCCCACCGACTGGGTAACTCAAATAGAACACTATTTCTCTTTGTATGGAATTATTGATGAGTTGGCCAAACTCTGGTATGGTGTTCTCCATCTCAATAAAGAACGTTGGTAATGGTGGCAATGGAGAAAAAATGTCTACCAAGGGTATGTGGCCTGGACATAATTTGTAGCAGAGATTTAGGAATGCTTTAACACTAACACCCACCATCTAGGTCGTTTGGCAAAGTTGAAACAATCTGGCACAGTGGAAGACTTTATAGCTTCTTTAGAGCGCTTCGATTTCCACACAGAGGGCATGTATGATGTTTTTTTCTGAGAATGTTGTATCAGTGGCCTCAAGGATGAGATCGGTGCCCACATCCTCATGGCTCGCCCCCATAGTTGGGTGGAAGATACTAAAATATCTAAGGAAGAAAAACATGTTGTCTCTTCTCAAACCAGAAAACCCTCCTTTATTCCTCACCTTAAACCTGTCACTCTCGCCCCTCCTTGCACTCCATTGAAGATCCATAAATTGACCCAAGAAGAAATGGTTGAACGCCAACTCAAGGGCCTTTGTTATAATTGTGATGAAAAGTATTTTCTTGGGCACAAGTGTAAGGAATAAAATATTTTTATGTCTATCTCTGAGGATGTTTCTGAAAAATAGGTCAAGGATCCCCCTATGGCCAAGTCACCTGAACCCACTGACCTTACTCCACCCTCAGACCCCCAAAAGTTGAACTGATCATTTACCTGAATGATCTCACTGGCTTCTCTTCTTCCCAAATCTTCAAGATAATTGGTTACATTAAGAATCAGAAGGTCATCGTCCTCATTGACAATGGCAACACCCATAATTTTATTCATCACCACATTTCCCAAGAAACTAATTGATATATCCGTGCAATCGACAACTTTCAAATCATGATTGCTAATGGAGGGTCCATGAAATATGGGGGGTGATGTGAAAATGTGTGTCTCCAAATTGGTTAGTACAACATGAAATTTCATATGTTTTCTATCGACATGGGTAGTTGTGACATTGTGTTGGGTGTCGAATGGTTAAGGAATCTTGGCCCCATTCTCATGGATTTTAAGGAATTAACCATGCAATTAAACTAGGAAGTCCAATAGTATAAGTTTCAAGGCATCACGTCGGGTTCCCCTGAGATCATCAGTTCCCATCGCATGGAAAATCTCCTAAAAAATGGTCATTCTGGAATTATTTCACAACTCCATTCCATTCAAGCCACTGAGACGCCCTTTATGCATCTTGACTCCAATCCATCCTCTCCAAACATAAAGTTGTTTTTTCCACTCCCCAAGGACTTCCCCCTTCCCGTGGTGTTCATAATCATTCCATTTTCCTTGTCCCCGGTCGTGTTCCACCTAATGTTCGTCCCTATCGTCATCCCTTTGCCTAGAAAAATGAAATTGAGAAAATTGTTCAAGAATTGCTAGTTGCGGGTGTTATCCGTCCTAGTAATAGCCCCTATTATTCTCCTGTGGTCATGGTACTTAAGAAATAAGGCTCTTGGCACATGTGTCTTGACTTTCCCTCCCTCAACAAACTCATCATCAAATACAAATTTTCCATTCCTATCATTAAGGATCTCTTGGATGAATTAAGTGGTGCCCGGTACTTTACTAAACTTAATCTTCTTTCTGGCTACCACCAATTACGTATAAAAGAGGTTGACATTTCTAAGACTGCATTTCAAACTCATGAGGGCCACTATGAGTTCTTGGTCATGCACTTTGGCTTGTGCAATGCTCCCTCTAGTTTCCAAAGCCTCATGAATCATGTCTTTCATCCTTTTCTTCGTCATTTTTTCTTAGTTTTATTTTATGATATTATCAACTATAGTAAAACATGGACAACCCATCTAACTCATGTGGATTGAGTTCTTCATCTACTCTCTCAGCACCAACTTTTCCTCAAACAATCTAAATGTGCTTTTGGAGCTTCAAAAGTGGAGTACTTGGGTCATATTATTGGCAAGGATTGTGTCGGGTTGGACCTTAAGAAAATTGAAGCTATGCAGGATTGGCCTCGCCCCAAGACTCAAATTTTTGTGTGGTTTTCTGGGTTTAACAAGATATTATCGCAATTTTGTTAAGAATTATGGAAAAATTGCAGCTCCTCCCACTACTCTCCTTAAAAAGAACGCTTGGACTCCAATGGTTGATCATTCCTTCCAAGCCTTAAAGGAGGCTATGTGTACCACTCATGTCCTTTCCCTTCCCAACTTCACAAAGCCCTTTTTCATGGAATGTGATGCTTCAGGGAAAGGAATTGGAGCAATCCTTATGCAAGATGGCCAACCTTTGGCCTTTACCAACAAAACATTGTCGAAGCGACATTTGGGCCAATAAATATATGAAAAGGAAATGGTGGTTATTTTTCATCTCATGGATCTTTGAAACCCTTATATATTGGGGCAACGCTTCCAAATTAAGACATATCATCAGAGCCTCAAGTATTTTCTGAAGCAATGTCTTTCATCCTCGAAGAAAAACAAATGGGTGACTAAGCTATTTGGATATGATTATGAGATCATTTACAAGAAAGGAAAATACATTGCGGTTAATGATTCTATTTCAAGAAAATATGAAGATGAAGGGTCCCTCTTTTCCATCTCCTTCATTGTACCAGATTGGCTCCAAGCTATTTGTCAGGAATGGCTGTAAGATCCCAAAATTGTGCATTTGATCCAACAATTGCAATCCAATTCTTCAGTTTCTGCAGGGTACTCTTGGAACAATGATGAGCTTCACTACAAAGGTCGTTTGTATTTAAGTAGACAATCACAACTTACATCCATAGTGCTTTATGAGATTCATGCTACACCCACAACTCGACACTCACGGTTTACCAAAACCTATGACAGGGTCAAATGTTCTTTTTCTGGGATGGTATGAAACAATATGTCCACACTTTTTTGGCAGAATGTGATGTCTATCAACACTAAAAGGGAGAAATAGTCAAGGCCCCTGACACATTGCAACCGCTTGCGATTCCACCCGATATTTGGAGGGATGTCTCTATGGATTTCATTGTGGGCTTACCTAAATCAGGCAATAAGTCAGTCATACTGGTGGTAGTTGATCGTATTTCCAAATATGCTCATTTTTGTGCTCTTCAACACCCATTTACCACCTCCATCGTGGCTCAAATTTTCATTGATCATATATTCAAGCTTCATGCCATGCCTCATTCTATTGTTTCTAAATAAGATCCCACTTTCACCAACAATTTTTGGAAAGTATTGTTTAGGCTACAGGGCACCCAATTGCATCTTAGCACAACCTATCATCCTCAGACCGATGGACAAATTGAAGTTATCAACATGTTTTTGGAAACATATTTGAGGTGTTTTTCATCTGAGAGGCAGAATCAATGGGCTCAATGGTTACCACTCATTGAATGGTGGTACAACACCTCTTACCATCCAAATACTCGCATGACTCCTTTTGAAGCAGTATATGGACAAAATCCACCTTTCATTCTCTCATACATGCTAGGTGTCTCGAAGGTTCAGGAAGTTGACCAAACTCTTATAGTTCGAGAGGCTATTCTTTGTACCCTCAAAGAGAATTCAGTAATGGCTCAAAATCACATGAAGAAACAAGAAGATCAAGGTCATTCCAAACGTCAATTTGTTGAAGGGGATTGGGTGTTTCTTTGACTACAACCTTATATGAAGACTTCACTCAAGGTTGAACATTGTCAAAAGCTTGCGCCTAAATTTTATGGTCCTTATATATTTCTCAAGAACGTGGGTCTGATTTCCTACCAATTAGCCTTGCCAAGTCATTCTAAGCTCCATTCGGTTTTTCATGTCTCATGCTTAAAGAAGGTGATTGGAACTAAGTTCCAAACTCAAAACAATCTCCTTGAGTTGGATGAATAAGGCTCCATCTGGTTGTAGCCACAAGCACTATTGGACTAGCGTGAGCATCATCTCCGTCATCTCACCATCAAGAAAGTGTTAGTACAGTGGAAAGATACAACTCCATCAGATGCCACCTGGGAGTCAGCTACCATTCTGCAACAATTTCGTCATCTCAAGCCTTGAGGACAAGACTATTTTTAAGGGGGATGGCATGTTAGGGACCTAACCTCCCTAACCCCTCATGTAGGTAGAATAATATATTTTCCATGAAATAAAGGCCAATGTTAATAAGGCCTAGTAATAAGGAAGAATAAGTCAAATTTAAGAAGAAATAATAGAATCTTTTGCTTCTAGAAGATATTCCTCTATATTGTTCTTGTGGTAGATAGATTTAGTATAAATAAGAGTCGAGGGCATGAGAAATATTGTCTTGATATTTATTGTAATAGAGCGTTGATTTGCTGGAGGTTTCCCCCTTGGAGAGGTAAGTGAACATTTTTTCCTATCAATAAAGATATTATTCGGGTGTTGTGGTTTCATATATTGTGTTGTTCCACTATTATTCTTTGTAGTATTTATGTTTTCTTCTATTATAATAGATATGGTACCTAACAGTACCCCAAAAAATAAATAATTCAATCTAAAAATTTTCAGTGAAAATTGGATCTTTGTCACTTAGAATAATCTTGGGGACTCCATGTAGATTTTGAACTATTTCCATCAATGTTGCAGCTACTGTACTTGCTTTAAAAGGATGATAAAGAGAGAAAAAATGGGCATACTTTGTCAGTTGATCCATTACTACCATGATGATATTCTTTCCTTTAGATTGAGGTAAAAATGTAATAAAATCCATTCAAACTTATTCCCTACATTGACTTGTTATAACTAATGGTTGTAGGATACTTGACATGTTGATTGTCTCTCCCTTCTTCTACTGGCAGACCACACATTCAAACACAAAATTTTGAACATTAGTTTTAAGACCTTCCAAAAAAAAATCTTTCTTGATCATGTGGTACGTTTTCAAGAATCATGAATTTCCTCCTATAGGAGAAGTGTGTAATTCCATAAAGACCTTCTGTTTGATTTGAGAATTCTTACATAAATACAAGCAATCATGGTACCATAGTGAATCATTCTTCCATACAAAATTATCTAATGAACTGGGGTCCTCTTGTATTTGTTGAATGATCTTTCATACCTCTTTATCTTTCTTCCATTCTATCATTGCCTCTTTCACCCAATCAAATTGCAGAATAGAAATATCACATAGTGAACCTATTGTTTCTTCTTCTTTCCTTGAAAGGGCATATGCCACAACATTATGTTTTATTTTTTTGTAGATAATTTCAAAGTCATAAACTATCATCTTTGTAATTCATTTTTGTTTCTCTTATGAAGATAATCGTTTCTCCAATAAGTACTTCAAACTATCATGATCTGTTTTTACTTTGAAGTGTCTTGTTATTAGGTAAGGGCATCATTTATTAACTACATGTAGTATAGACAAGATTTATTTTTCATAAATGGGTTTGAGTAAGTTTTTTTCCTTTAATTTGGATGCTTTTAAAGGCAAGGGGCTTCCTTCTTGCATTAAAAATACACCAATTCCATAGCCTAATGCATCACACTCCACAATAAATGTTTTTTTGAAGTTAGTTGTGGCTAGGATGGGAGTTGTACACATATCCTCCTTAAGTTTTTCAAAAGCTTTAGTTGTTGCTTGAGTCCAAGAAAATGCTTCCTTCTTTAATAATGTGTTAGAGGTGTTGTTATTTAACAATATTTATTGACAAACTTATGGAAATAGCCTATCAATCCTAAGAATCCTCTAATTTTATTCAAGGTTTTGGGAATTGGCCATTCCCTTATAGCTTCAATTTTGTTAGGGTCCACTTTTACACCTTCATGAGATATAATATGACCCAAATATTCCAATTCTTGAACCCCAAAGGCATACTTGGAAGGCTTTGCATAAATTTGTTGATCTTCCAATATGTGTAATACTTTGTCAACATGTTGTACATGCTCTTCCCAAGATTTGTTGTAGATTATTATGTCATCAAAAAATACTAACAAAAATTTTCTATGCAAGGGCTTAGCAATAGAAATCATCCAGATTTGAAATGTTGAAGGTGAATTGGTAATTCCAAATGGCATCACCAACAACTCATAATGACCTTCATGTGTTCTAAAATCCATTTTGGGAATGTCTTCCTACCTCATTTTGATTTGATAATATCCCAAACGAATATCTAACTTAGTAAATAAATTTTCTCCATGCAATTCATTTAATAATTCATTAATGACCGAAATAGGAAATGTATGTTTGATAGTCATTTCGTTGAGATGTCTATAATCTGGACACATATGCCATGAACCGTCCTTTTTTGTAACCATAAACACTAGTGAAGAGAAAGAAATTTGGCTTGGTTGAATGACGCAGACCTCTAACATTTCTTGGATCATATGATTAATCTCACTCTTTTGTGCATATGGATACTTGTAAGGCCTAATGTTAGGTGGTACACTTCCTGGTTGCAAATTAACAGCATGGTCATGATCTCGAGCAAGTGGAAGACCCTTAGGAATTTATCCAAATACCTTGGAATGATTGATGATAAATATTTGGATATCTAATGGGTCAGAGGATATAGATGTTTGCACATATAGTCAGGACAATTATGCAATTACACCATGGTGTCCTTTTTTGATTAATTCATGCATTTTATTAGAACTTATCACCTTAGAGGGTTTCCCTTGGATATCTCTAAGCTCAATTTCTTTTCCATTTGAGGAAAATATCATTAAAATATCTTTTAAATTAAGGGCCATTGTTCCCAATGATTGTAACCATTGGACCGTTAATACAACATCAACACCACCCATTTGAATGGCAATAATGGGACTATCCAAAAAATACTCCCCTGTATTGAGATTAATACTATGGCACTTCTTGGAACAATTTATGGTACCTCCATATGCAATAATCAATTGAAAATAAGGTTCTAGATATACAAAGCAATTGATATATTTTAATAATTTGTAATTGATGAAGTTATGGGTACTACCAAAATCAATCAACATTATTACCTATTTATTTTTTATGTATCCTTGTATCTTGAGGGTTTACGAAGTATTGATGTCAGTCAATGCATGCCAAGATATTGTTGGAGTAGTCTCTAGAGATATCACAATTTAAACATAGTCCTTTTTTCATTCTTTCATCCACTTGTTTAGGTGTCAACCTTGTTGGTTGAGTGAGGTTAGGAGAGGGAACAAGGTGCCCTCTATAGTTTCTAGTGGCCACCCTTCTAGTAGCCATATTTTCATTTTCCTCTTTCCTTTCCATATTGAAATCTTGCTCTAGGGATTTGGGTTCATATGCACCTCAAAATGCCTAAAAGGTCTAACAAATTATCCTCATGAATGTTCTTTACCCTGAGACTAAGCTTTTGGAATTGTTGAATGTGCTCTATGATTAGACCTTTTTGCCGAATATTTATCATTTGACTAAAGAATGTATTGCTCTTAATATCCCCATAATGTAATATCAATTCATCCATAAAATGGATCAAGAAATAGTATAATTTTTTTTTCTTTCACAAAGCCATTGATACCAAACAGATTGATCATTTTCTAAATAAAAGGATGCAATAGGTGCCTTTTGTAAGCTTGGCACTTGGTGTAGATCAAATTATTGCCCCATATGGAATATTCATGTTATAGGATCTTTACCATTAAACTTACTCATATCAATCTTCGAAATGAAGTAGTTCCTTGGTGCCGACTTGAAGCCTTGATAATGTGGATCTTGGAGTAATGAATGATCATGATTTTGAGATTCAAAATTTGTGCTCTCCAAAAGTGGAAAAATACTCTCCATGTGTGATTGATTCTCAACAATCTTGTTCTCCTTATTTTCACGATTTCCTTGCATTGTGTTATCTCCTTTAGGGATTCTCTCACGTAGAGCATGAAAGATCATGGGCGGTGTGGAATTTTGCAATTCATTCATGGATTTTTGTAATTCTTCCTTAATTTCATTCTTATTTTCATCCATCTTATTTTTCATTTCATTCTTATTTTCATTCATCTTATTTTTCATTTGATTTTCCAATTCTCTTTTGAGGTATTCCTGAGAATGTGTTAAATCCACGTGTTTCAACATACTAACACTCATTTCATCAACTTGGTTTTTAATTAGGTTATCCTATTTTTGAAGTCTTCATTTTCTTTGAAATTCATGTTTGAGTTTTTATTAGAAGTACCGGTAATATTTATTTTAGAACCCTTTTACATATGATCAAATAAAAATAAAACTCCTTTGTTCTCTCTTTATCACGACTTTGGAATCACCAAAAACAAATCTTCCAATCAAAGGTTATGCCAATTGTAAGTTACGTACCTTTCAAACCTTAATTTTGAGTATGTTTGGATGGTTGATATTTGTCCTAATATATATCTAAACTTTGAAACCTTCTGATTCTCAAATTTTGTCCCATAGTCATTTGATATGGATTCTTAAACTTTGGAAAATTTCACAATCTCACCCTTCACTGATAAAAAATTATAACAAAAATACCAAAATGTCTTTTTTAAGACTAATTTAAGGATTAGTAAACAACCCCAACTTCCATGAGATATATCTCACCAATTATAATGATTAAAAATATAAAAATTTTTGTCACATGTGACTCCCTATTTCTTCTTAGGATTTTGAAAATTTGATAGTCGGAAACTTCACAGAAAAAAATTTGCAGCAAAATTGCCAAGCTGACTCTTTTAAAACGAATGTCAAGATTAGTCACAAGCTTTGTCTTTCATGGACTATATATCCTAAAGTATAGAAAACCATAATCTAAAATTTGGATCACATATACTAGAATATGTATCCTTAATATATACAAAATTTTATAGTTTGAAACTTCCCAGACAAAAATATTTATAGTAAAAATCCCAAGATGACTTGTTTAAAACTAAATTTTGGATGAGTCAAAAACTCTATCTTCCATAGGTTATATATTTGAAATTATAATGACCTAGAAACTAATTTTTTTATCAAAGGTACTTTGATATCTCTCCTAAGTAACCTACAAATTTCACTATTTGAATAGTCCCCAAAATAAAGTTATAGTGAAAATTCCAAGATGACTCACTTGAAGTAGAAAAATCATAGGATCAATGCTCTAATACCAAATGTTATGATCTAACGCCTTAAAAATGATTAAAAATCAATTAATATAGTACACTTTGAGGGGAAACCTCATTTTACAATATATCCAATTCTGATTACAATATGAGATGAGATAAGATGAACATAAGACTAGGTCTCCTTGGTATATATATAGGATCCAAAGGGTACAATTATAATGAAAGGGTGCAATGAAGGGTTCTAGCCTACATACAAATACAACACTAGAAATGTAATAATTCAATATCAAGGGCTTAATAAGGCATTTTATACATATCATGGGGATTTCTATAGGGCTTAACAGATAATGGTTTCCTTGTCCATAATATAGTGCTTCCACTTCTTAATAGCTTGAACCAGGGCATAGAGTTCCTTATCATAGATAAGGTAGTTTAAGACTCTCCCATGAAACATTTCAAAATGATAGCATACTAGCTTACATCCTTGCATCAGAACTACTTCCATAACATACCCACTTGCATCTATCTCCACTTCAAAAGGATTTTACAATTTAGGAAATTCGAGAACTGGTGCTTGACCAATATTTTTTTTTGGTTCGTCGAAATATTTTTGTTGATTCTTTCCCACTAGAAACTATTATCATTCACTCTTATGGTATGGAGTGGTGCATATATCACTGAAAATGATTCTATGAACTTCCAGAGGTACTGTGTTTCCCAAATAAATCTCCTAACTTCCGTGACATTAGTAGGAACTGGCCATTTTATGACGGCCTCCACCTTTGCGTGATCTATCTTGAGCTCCCCTCCACTAATCACATACCCTAAATACACCAATGATTGCTAAGAAAAATAATATTTCTTGAGTTTAGCCAGTAGATAGTGCCTTTTTAGAGTCTATAACACCTGTATGAGATGTGATATGTGCTCCTCTCAAGTAGAGATATAAACCAATATATCATCTAAATACACTATAACAAATGAACCTAAATATGGGCATACATCGTTCATCAATATCATAAATGTAGATGGTGCATTACATAAACCAAATGGCGTGACCAACCATTCATACAAACCTTACATTGTATTGAAGATGGTCTTCGAGGTGTCTTCTTCTTTGACACATACCTCGTGGTATATCAATTTGAGATCCAACTTGGTGAAGTACTTGGCATGCTACAACTAGTCTAGAAAATCATCAATCTTGGACAAAGGGTACCAATTCTTGAGTGTAATTTTGTTCAAAGCTATGTAGTTGATACACATCTGCCAAGTCCCATCCTGTGTAGGAACTATGATAATAGGTGACCCTTCATTCACTTCATCTGCTTCCATAACAAATTATCTATATAACCCAATATTGGGTAATGTGGAGCTAGGGAACCACTATATCTCATGCTCAACTTCCCTTTTAGGTTTTATCCCTTTAGGCTCATAGAAAATCTTATGTATGCATGTAGAAACTCCTCCAACTGATGTTTTTTTCTCTTTAGTACATCCCTTTAGGGATGCCTTTTCTCTTCCTAATTCATCTCCTAGTTGTTTCTCCTGTAAGGAAATCAAAACATACTTCTTACTTGAACTAATCAACTTTTTGGCTTGATTAACACTTACTAGTTAGATATTTGATTTACCTTTATGTGCATTGATGATGAAAGAATTCATATCCTTAATTAGGCGATACTTCTTTTTTATCCTCATTAATATTGCATTTGCCATATACATGTAGGGTCTTCCAAACACTACTCCACACATGTGAAGGGGTACTACCTATAACTCCACTTCATCAATAAAATATACACTTACAACAAATTTTATCTTACACTATTTCATGACCTTGATCTTTGAATCCTTGTTTACCCACCCCAATGGATGCGGGATAGGATAATCATGAACCTCCAACCCAAGCTTGTTGACTAGATTGATTGTTATGAGATTGGCCTATGAATCATAATCAAATAGAGGATCTACCTTAGACTTGTTAACCTGGATCTTGATATGGAATAGTTTTGTCATCTCCTTCTCTTCCTTGTGATGAAGGATACTTAGATTCACCTCCTTCCACAATGAAGTGTAGGAAATATTTTCATCCATATCTAAGTTGATATCTACTCAATTTCTTGAATATATGGCTAGAAGGTTCTTCTTCTTGGCATATTTATTATGGTTATTAGGGTTTATATCTAGATCTAGTTTCCAAACATTTTCTTTAGTGTGTCCATTGATATTGAAATGGTTATAGTGGTTACTTGGATCCTTGCACTAATGTGTAGCGATTGTCATCTTCTTGTATTTCCATTTCCTCTTCTTCTTCCCCTCATTTGAAGTGTCTTGGTGTTTTTTTTGTTTGGAAGCACTTGGCTATCCTTTCTTTTGTCCTATATTTTACATATATTGTGCTTGCACACATGCCTCATCAAATATCTTGGGTTTGAAGAGCATCATTGCTTTTGAAAATGACTATGTAGACCCTCCAGATACTTCATGAGTACATCTAAGTTCTTGGGACAGATACCCAACATTACAACCATCTTTATGAATTCGATGGTGTACTATTGCACACTCTTCCCTTGCCTTTTATTGAAGTAATTCCAACAGATCCATTGGTCCTCCATATATCTGATCAGGTAGAATTGGTACTTAATGAGGGTTTTGAAATCCTCTCACTTAGTTATTGGTGGATCACCCTCCAGCCTAAGTGTCTTTGTGTATCTTTCCCACCAAGTTAATACATGGCCCTTTAATTTTGTTCAAGGAAACAAAATCTTCTACTCCTCATCTATATTGTGAACACTAAAATAGACATTTGATTGTTGCAACTAATTATTCAACTTTACTACATCAATCTCACCTTGGTATGGCTTGATATCCATTTTCACTTCTGTTTTAAATAAATATTGTGAAGGGGTAATGGCACTAGAACTTGGTTACTCTTTCTCAAGTTCTTTCCTCAACTCCTTTTCTAGGGATTCATTATATATTGGCTTCCCCTCTGATCTAATCTTTAAGTTAGAGCCCCAACCTCCTAGAACGATCCAAGCTTGTTTGTTGGAGGCTCCATGACAAGGGCCATATTGTGAGAGATATCAATGACTTATTCTTCCATCCTCATAAATCTATTTTCTGTTGGATCTCAAGGGTTGTTGTGAACAAACTCATCTACCATGGCTAGGGTTCTAATACTTTCTTCTTAAGCCAATTCTTGAATCCTGCAACTTCCCACAAATACTCCAAAGAAAATGACTAGGATACCAATATGATCTATAAACTACTATGGATATTCCACTAGAACAACTCATCACAAAAGATCTTATAATAAGTTGAAATATTTATTATGAAATTTTATTTCCTTAGATCTCATATTCGTTATCTCTAGTTTATTGCTCTATTTTTTTATAGAAAATAATTGAAATATGAAAATAAAAGAACAAAAAAATGAAAAAAAAACACCATCCACACAAATAAACACAATATTTATCTTCGGAAACTCAATATGGGAGAAAACCCAGCATGAAGGTGAGGCCTATGCTTTTCTCTCTTTGCTTTAGTTATCAATAATGCAAATAAAGGAATGGACACTCACTATGGAGTTTCCTATGACACTATAAACTGAAAGGTTTCTACAAAGTATTCCTCTTCCTTTGTTATGGTCTCAAAATACCACTCTAATATGTTTTTCTTGGCTATGAACAAGTACCATGCTAAATAATGGAACCCCTTCTCTTCCTAGTAGCCCAATATTTAACATAGCTTGATAGTAATCTAGGGTTATGTTTTTTGCATCTTCAACCCTGAATTAGTGATAAGGTTTTAGAATTCCTATAATATTATTGAAAGTCCACATGTGGAAAGCCCCACATGTGTGAGTAATGGAGGTTGACGTGGCATCCACTGGTACCATGGTGGTCAACAAGGTAGGTCAACTTACAAGAGGCATTTTGCATATGAGCTCCAATTAAGGCAATTCTTGCACCGTTAGAAAGGCCTCAATGTGTATAACATTGTCAGGGGATATCCAAGTAGTTTTTTGACAAAACAATGTTGTTTAATTCCTCAAAATGGCTCCGAAAGGTTTTAGACCCAATTTTCCAAACTGGGACCTGCCACTAAAATGGCCCTGAAAACCAATTCCTCCAATTTTTTCCACCCAAAAAGACCCAAGATAAATGAAAAATTATATAGTTATCTAATCCAGATCATATACCATGTTTATTGAGAATAGTATTGAATCTCTTATGAAGGCTCACTCATGTTGTTGATCAAGATCCTGAACTTATGTCATTGCAGGGATTAAAGAAATTATGGATTTTACAATTTCTAATCCTTTCTACGTGAAGTGAACTACTCCATTGTGTCTGGAGCGCCATATTTAATTAGAAACTCCTTTCATTTGGAGGTATTAAGTTTTTTTTGGGGTTTAAAATCTCTTTCATGCTATTTTAATATTTCAATTTTGTTTTGAATATCATGTTTTTGGTTTGCTCCCTTTGTGATATGTGTATGTTATTTTCCATCTGCCTTGAGAGATCTTGGAAAATTAGTCCTGCATGTGCTCCTTGCCTTACACATTGTGTGATCTTGGCAAATTAAAACTATGGGGGTAAAATTCATTTTCTTGATAGATTAACCAAGATATAAACTTGAGCTTATAAAGTTTCATATTTGTTTTTCTTATTTTTTGTGTGTGATGATGTTTGAAGTTTTTTGCAAGAAAAAACAAGGATTTTGGGTTAAGCATGCACTTTGAAGAAGTTGTAAAAAAAAAGAAGAAAAAGCCCCCCTTGCTTCTTTTTAACATTTGTTATATCTCTTTTAATAGCTTACTTGGTTGAAAGTTACTTTATTGAAATATAAGTCCTCATCTTTATTTTAACTAAATTATTTTTTGTTAAAAAACATGCAACTTTAAGTTATAAAATAAATTTATTGTGAAGTGTCGATGTTAGTGGTAGCATAGGACATGTATTTCTGCATAGGTCTTTCTGTCTAGATGTGTGGAAATCATCCAAAGCCTTATATCCTTGAATATACTTTAGTTAAAGGACTTATTAAAGTAAATTGAACTTTTATTAATTAATTATTTGAATTAATTGAGTTATTTAAGGAAATGTAAACATTAACATTTAAACTTGGCCATTGATCTCAAGTGAGGTGAGAAGTAATCGCAACCATCAATCACTTTGGAGATTAAAGTTAGTTTATAACTCAAGTTCATAAAAGAAATGCTAGGGTAAAGGAGAAGGCACTTGATATATTGATCAAAGAAGAGAAGGACTTTTGCTCAAAGAGTTGGATCACAAGGGACTGTGATTCAAGGAGATCTTGGATAGGTGGATAAGGAATTCCATATAGATATCATACGGGTCAATAAGAAGAGATAATAGAGGCAGACGCAAGTGGGTTTCATTCAAGCGAAGTCACAAGAAAGGGTTGTGTTGTACGGATATTGTTGTACAATATTTTTTGTATGTGTACACAAGCACTAGTGGAGACGAGCGTGTATACGCAGGTGTGTAGAAGGGATAATCACATATACCTCAAAAAACATGCATATTTGGATCATACAACAAAACAGACTTTGCCAAGTTTTTCTGCATTTGTATTTCTCTCAATGGACCATTATCCCTATTATGGGAGCCCTAATTTTAGCATAATAAAATCATTCTCAACACTAATTTTCCCTCCAGGGTTTTTCCAAGGGTATCTACCCAAAAATATTGGTGTTTATGCGTGCATGATTTGGTTTCCATTTTTGCTTCCCCTATATTTATTTGAATTGAATATTCTAGCAATGTAGTTTTGCTATGTGAGTTGCTAATCTGATTTGCAGTAAGGAAATCACTAGATAACAAGATACTTAGGTGTTGGAGTAAGAGGTTTTCAACATGGTATCAGAGAACATGCTCTGAAGGGAAGCTAAATCTTAGATCCATCATAGTTGATCATAGATCTATCATATCTGTAAGAGATCTTAGCATATCCATAACCAACAGTTAGAAATTGAAGGACAAATTTTAGGGAAACAATTGTACTAAAGCAGAACTAGGGTTTTATAGGTTATAGAAAGGAAAAGAGTGTACATACATAGGTCTCTTTGGAGACAGTCACATATACATAGGCTGCAGTAAACATAGGAATGTACATATGTAGGTTCCAGTGGTGACATGCGCGTACAAGCCTGTACAAGTCCGTACCGGAGCAATTTTTAGCAGCAGGTTATTTCCAGGGAAGTTTATCAGATCTTAGGGATGGAAACAACACCGTTGAGATTTGAAAACAGATTGGATGGAGCATATAAATTCCTAACTTGTAAAGAAAGAGTAACTTTTGCATTAAAGAAGTATGACCTTTAGGAGCTTGTGGACAAATTTGTTTCTCCACCGATGGATCTGGTAGCTTTGGAAGCTCAGAACAAAGAGATCAAGGCAGAGAGGGTCATCTTGGATTCAATGAAGGATCATCTAATTTCTCACCTATCTGAGAAGAAAATGGCCAAAGAGATGTTTGATGCCTTGGAAGGTTTATTCCATAGCACTAACATGAATAGGAAGATGGTCTTAAGGAATAAACTCATATTGATGCAAATGTATAGATATGATAATGTTACCAATTATTTCATGAGGATCACATAGGTGTTTGATCAACTTGCATCCATAGGGGAAAAAATAGAGGACGTAGATCTTGTGAATGTGGCATTGAATGGTCTTCCCAATTATTGGGAACCATTTGTCAAGCGAGTTTGCACTCGGGAGAAACTCCCAGATTGGCAGATACTTTGGGATGATTTCATCCAGGAAGAGACTCAGGAGGAGTCTAAGAGCAGCAAGCGGGGAAGTAGTGATGAGAACTTAGCTCTTTTCAGTAGGAAAAAGAAGGGAAAAGGAAAGAGTTCTAGAAAGAAGGGTAACGGTGATGGAGGACCATCACAGCTAGGGAAGAAGAAGGTCTTGAGTAAAATCAAGTGCTTCTCATGCCATAAGAATGGACACTATGAATCTCAGTGTCCAGAGAAGAAGAAGGGTAAAGGAAAGACACACACAACAACATAAATAGAGACGGAACTTGATGATTTTGCAGTAAAGTTTGAGAAGGATTACTCATTAGTTTCTTTCCTTTCTACCAAAACAACTATGCGGAGTGTGTGGTTCTTAGAAAGTGGTGCATCTAGTCATATGATAGAAGTACAAGAGATATTTAGCATTATGACAAAGAGTGACTTAGATATTCATGTGAAACTTGGTGATGATTCCAAGTATGACATGAAGGGAGAGGGAACAATTACGTTCCATCTTGAGTCAGTAGGTTCGTTTGATTCCCAAGATGTGCTTTACGTACTAGGTTTGAAGAAGAATTTTCTCTCAGTCTCAGCTATGGAAGACAAGGGTTTTTTTGGTACTTTTCAGAGAGGGAAAGTATTCATACATCTAGAGAAAGCTATCCTAGACACAAAAATGGTCATTGGGGTTAGAGAGGGCACTTTATATAGGTTGCAGGGAAAGCTTGTTCAAGATTTGGTACATGACAATGAGAGCTTATGTGAGTTGTGACATTGGAGGTTGGGACACCTACATTATAGAGAATTTTCGATTCTGAGGGGGATTGTTATGGGTATTCTAGAGTTCAGTATTGAGCAGTAGGGAGTATGAAGAGGGTGTGCACTTAGGAATAATTCCAAGGATACTTTTCCTAGCAACGAGAGTAGGTCCAAGGGGATCTTGGATATTATCCATTCAAACGTGAGTGGGTTTATGTCAATATAATCAATACATAGATCATCATACTATTTGACATTTATTGATGATTTTTATAGGAAAAGTTGGATCTTCTTTATGAATACCAAGGACGAGGTATTCAATCAATTCAGAGAGTTTATAGTTCGGGTGAAGAACTAGGTAGGAAAGAAGATCAATGTCTTGAGGTCGGATAATGGGAGAGAGTACACCTCCAATGACTTCAAAGATTTCTACAAGTAGGCAGGGATCAATAGGGAGATGAAAATCTCGTACAACCCTCAATAGAATGGGGTTGTGGAGAGAAAGAATTGTTCCATCATCAGTTCTGTTAGGGATATGATACATGACTAGGAGTTTCCCATGGTTCTTTGGGAAGAGGTTGTAAAAAGACAGTGTATGTGTAGAACAAGAGTCCTCATGGGATATTGGGAGAAGACTTCGGAGGAGGCTTTCTCAGGAGTGAAGCCAAATATTGAT
>JASDQU010243815.1:34986-49903 GCA_032191745.1 Picea mariana
TTCTAAACGAACCTGCACTTGAGATCATGACACGTTTCTTTAATTAAAGTCAAATGTATACGGCCCATTGATCTAGTCGTACCTGATAATATATTAATGCCCTGCGCAGCTCACAGATCATAGCATAGCCATTTTATGCCCTGCAAATATTTGTAGCCATTTCATGCCCTTGTAGACTCAACCATTAGAAAAGTATAATGATTATGTTCCTACTAATTAAACGGATTCTTAATTTGAATTGGTGATACCTGAAGAATGAAACAAACCTCGTAACAGAGCACATACACAGCTAATGATGATTTTATTCTCATCTGGACAAATAAACATTCAAGGAATGTATTAAAAGGAAACTTACAGGGCCCTCGTTCCCTCGGAAAACAGCGAAGGCGGAGGCGGAGGCCCAGGCCAGGCCGGACCGGACGGGACGCACGGACTGACTATGGAATGAAGGCGAGGCCGAATAGAATACCTAGAAAATAAGGACGCACGCAGGGACGACGTGTAATGAATATGGTTCTTTACAATTATAGCGTGCCCTAAATTTACAATTATAATCAACTTTAGAGTAACAAATTCTGGCGATAATCTACTTTAGAGTAACCAATTCCAGCGCCTAATCAAACCCCAGGAGATGGCATGAAAGAACGATACCAAACAGAAAGACTCTGCAACATTCTTCTTTCGTAAAGCAAAGAGCCATTCATGGGATGTGATCCCTTGATGTAAATCAAGAACTATGAATATTTTGCGACATACAGAGCCGACATCCTCTAAATACTTTTAATTAATATGGCTATGGCTAGCCAGAACTCTACTCTTCTAAACGAACCTGCACTTGAGATCATGACACGTTTTTTTAATTAAAGTCAAATGTATACGGCCCATTGATCTAATCGTACCTGATAATATATGTATACGGCGCAGCTCACAGATCATAACATAGCCATTTTATGCCCTGCAAATATTTGTAGACTCAACCATTAGAAAAGAATAATGATTATGTTCCTACTAATTAAACGCATTCTGAATTGGTGATACCTGAAGAATGAAACAAACCTCTTAACAGAGCCCTCCTTCCCTCGGAAAACAGCGAAGGTGGAGGCCCAGGCCGGACTGGAAGGAACGCACGGACTGACTATGGAATGAATGCGAGGCCGAATAGAATACCTAGAAAATAAGGACGGACGCGTGTAATGAATATGGTTCTTTAAAAGAGTAGAGTATGATGGGGTGTGAAATTGAAAGGAACTAGGTAGGTTGAATCATATAATTCCATTGCGACTCTCCATCGGATCTGAACTGAAACTTCAACGGTTATTTCTTTCTCCACTCTCCCACCCTTTAGCTTTTGCACTTTTCAAATCAAACCGCCGATGGATTCTGCTTTTTGCTTTCCAAATCATCGTCGGGCTGCAACACGTCATCCGGATTTTGTTTTTTGCTTTACTCCTCTCCTGAGCATTTTGCTTTCCAAATCCAATTGAATGGTAACGTGTAGCCCAAAGTTTTCATTAATGAATTTTTAATAATATTATTATTTATAGGTCATCTTAAGCATTTTATTTTTTGAATTTTTTTATCAGAAAATTAGGCTAAACAGATTTTGGTGAAATTATTATTTTTTTTTTTATTTAAATTGCATTTTTGAATACATAAATGAATTCAACACCCTCAAATATTATGAGGTACTCACTCAAATCTGAAGTTCCAATAATTTTTGATAGATTTCGAATAAAATTGATCAGAAAATATACCCTTAAAAAGATCAAAAAATCAAACATTTAGACTATAATCTAATGTATCACAAACTATAATCTAATATAGGACTACATATTAGTAAGAGTAGTCACTTAGGTTACCATTATATCTTTTGAAATTCAAAGTTCATTATATATTTAAAAACCAATGTCATGTTATTGATAAAGGATTTAAATAAATAATACCTAAAATTAATTATTTTTAACAATAATTGTTGATTACATTAATTAATAAGGTAGGGAAAACAAAATTCATGTGATTGATAAAGGATTTAAATAATTAATAAATAAAAATAATTATTTTTAATAATAATTGTTTATTACATTAATTAATAAGGTAGGGTGGGTAACAATTTTTCCTCACAACCAGTGAAATTATATTTCCTAGTTGAAAGCAGAGCAACTCATTTAAAAAGAGAGGTCAAAAACATTTTGTGGCTATTTAAATGTATTTGTATATTAAAACTTATCCTTTCAATTCTCATTCAAATTGTGACATTTAAGTTATGAAACCCATAGCCGCTACCTCTAATATCTCTTTATATTAGACAAATTCAATGCATGCGTGATGTGGCTTGTTATTGCCACATGTATAGTAGGATTTTCTTTTAAGGCATATGATGCCATGTACATGTATTTCTTTGGATATGTTGAGGATAACTTTGTTTGTGGCACTCCAAATCTTAAAAATATTTGTAGTATTTTGACAATCACGTTAATGATAAGCCATACTTTATTCAATTGTAATGTTATCTAGGACTCTAGTTATGTCTTTGTTTGATAATTGTAGTCAACTCTTCATTTGATAATGAAAAGTGATTCTTTTCCATTTTTGCATCTCCATTGGATAAGATCGACTTTGAATTCAAAATGTAACATGAGCAAATGTGAGGAGAATGTCTATTTTACATGGGTCAATTTAGTGTTTACGTCGAGCACCATGTCAAACGGGTGATTGTTCACTACCTTATCTTTTCTATATGTCGATACCAACAAATCCTCAATGACACATATGCTTACGATTAAACGATGTCCCATGACTATATGGTGTAGAATAATGACTTGGATGCATTGTTACAGCAATTGATCCCATTCTATCAACGCTTGAGTAGTGCATGGATCATAACATAATCATTTTATGGTCTATAGAAATTGGTAAACCCAACCATTTGAAAAAAGATAATGATTATGTTCCTACTAAATAGATAATGTTTTGAATGGTTTGTACCAAAAGGAAAGAAGGAACACATTCTCTTTCAAATCATGAGATGATGAAAAATTCATAATAACAAAGTAAATGCATGGTATCATCATCTACATAGATAAGCATTCATTCAAGCTACAAGTGGAATTCATGGAATGTATAACAAAAGGTTGTAGTGTCCTCCCTCCCTTCAAAAAAACCATGACAAACATATCGTAATAGCAACAATTAATCACCTATTTGAAGAAAAGGAAAGGCCAACAAAGTTTCAATATGCATCCATAGATAAAGATGAAATCATAATGTATCATTACATTGCATTGAATTAACACAATATGGCTCAGATTCCCTTCCACTTATGACCCACGTACATTGAATATTAGACTCGTTTTGTTTTTTTTGTTGTTTTCTAAATGAAATGGGAACATTTAATGATAATGAATTCTAACTAGCATCCCACTACTCACCTCTCTTACTAAAAGATTAATGGGAAAGGATAAGGATGAGTTGGCTACTTAAAAACTATGTCGAATTCAAGTGGGAGTGTACGGATTTTATTACTATTATTATTATTATTATTAGAGATGCAATTCCCCTTACCCTCCCGCACTTAAATGTCTAAAGTGAGGAAGTTGGTACCTTGCTAGCACCCTATAGATTTCCCCCTTCTTCCTTGAGTTCCCAACATGAGCGTATGGATTATGTCCTCGTGTGTCATACTACACATGGCTAAACTTTGCATGTAACATAAATGTTATGACTTGTTGTACTCTATTGTGTGCAACATTTTACTTTATTGAATAATATATCCCCACCCAATTAATGGCGATGTTACTAAGTTGCTTGATAGTTTAAACTTCCAAAAGAACATCTACTTCTATTTTAATAATAACACTCTCACAATAACATAATTTCACCCAAAAGGGTTGGACCCGTGTTGGATCCACTAGTGAGGAATGAGGAGATTTTCACAATTGATCAAGGTTCAATTCACATAAGCCCCTAAGGTTTCCATGGGGGCATCTAAAGGTAGTGGTTGAACATATGAGACTTGGATTGCACTCCCAATGCACACATAAGTAGAGAAAAACCCACCCTCTTATCACTCTTGAGACTAGACATTTATAGTTATGACCAATTACAACCATAATTTTGTTGCTAAGCTATTGGCGATTGTTCTCTTCCCAACATATGGTTCTCCTGGATCTACTTGGGAGTCCTTGGAATGACATGTCTCAAGAGTGATAATTCTATTAACTTCRRCCTTAAACCCCAGTCCTTGTARATACRAGTATATTCAAGTAGTGGGCTGGAGAGTTTGTKGAAAATAAGTCATYGACTCCATCTAAAAAATAAGGAGTGTTGCTTTGGAAAAAAAATAACAACATTCTTACAATATGTAAATAACCATATCAATATATGGAATGTTAGTCAACATCCAACTATCAACAATGTATACTATCACCAAACATTGCTTTGAAAAAATAGTTATCTCTAACTCACTAATAGGTATGCATCTTGTACTCATTAAGATGAAGATATTAATGCATCCTTTTCATTTCTTGTTGATATTTCATGTTTAAACATCCTTTGATTATATTTACAACATGTCAAAGTCCCTTTGGAATCTCAAATTTTGGAGTTTCTTTTACAATTGGCGGTCAAGTAGTTGGCATTGATACAAAGGGAGTCTTGTCTCATCTTTGGCTTTTCAATACTTTCAATCTTAATTCCACTGCTATCTTACATGTGTGTAAAACCCCAAGCCCATTTCAACTAAATTAGCATTATGTGTTGGTTGGCTTAAAAACAAATGGGTTTACTTCTTTGGGTATACAACAACCTCACCAATTGAATACCCACTAACTTGTTTTGAAAAAATTGCATTATTTGTTTTAGAATGTGGACAATGTGAAATCATCAGCTAACACAACTAGATTTAGTATCCACCATCTTACCTAACAATAACATTGTTTTCTCTCTTTGTTGTTTTTAGAGGTAAGTGGCAATGTGGATTTCACATAGTGGAGGGAAGGTATGTTGACTTAGTAGTCAACATCTCTTTCAGGACTCGTGACATGGTTTAACAACCTCCTATGGATCCGTTAACTATGGCAGTTGTATCAAAAACTACCAAATCAGCCTTTTGGTTTAACGAAAAAAGTGGGCCAACAATTGGTATTAGAACGAAAGGTTGCGGGTTCGAGTCCACTCAGTTGGTGGAGTACCTTAGTGGGTGTTGAGGGGAAGATTGTTGACTTGGTGGTCCACACCTCCTTAGGGGCTCTTGACATGGTTTAACAACCTCTCATGGATCCATTAACTTTGGCAGTTGTATCAGAAACTAACAGGTCATCCTTTTCATTTAACGACAAACATGGACCAACAAGGTATTCCATATTCATCTACAAAGAATGCCTATCTATCCTTATGACATTAAGCAATGATTCAAAATACTTATATGTCATAAATTGTTGTATGATTATATATCATTTTTAATACAATGGACTATAATTTATTGAAAATGCTTTTATGTCCTAGATAGTTTAGAGGTTAAATTATTTGTTTTTCCAATAAGGTTCACCGGACAAATCTTTTTTCTCCACGAGATTGTTTATATTAAAGATATTTGCAACTTCTTATTATTGTTTTGAATTTTAGACAAACTCTTATGCTTGAAGTTCTCATTATCACTTGGTCGAACTTCTCTATTTGGTTTGCATGTTGTGAATTTTAAACAAACTCTTATGCTTGAAGTTCTCAATATTACTTGGCCTAACTTCTCTATTTTGTTTACACGTTGTGTTTCCTCAATAGTTAGGAACTTTATGGTTATGTGAAATCTTAATGCACAATTAAAACTTCTGAAGATGGATCCTGATTTGGATCCGAAACGTCGACAATCAATTGACAATATTGTGGCTACTCCGAACACTTCTGAAAATCCCAACCACAGAAATCTCATTAATCCAATTAAAACTTATTTTTTGTTTCTCAATCACACGGCTGTTGTTTATTTTCTTTCCAATTAATATAATTCTAAAAGTTTTATTGTTAAATGTCGAGGTGCAAATAAAGGGTGAAGGTGTGTATTGATATGGTGTCAAATTCAATGAAGAAGAGTATTTATTATGAGAGTGATTGTGAAAGCTGTAACTATGCATTTTTTATGAGGCTGGAGGGTTAAAAGTGTCAATTTATGGTGATGGAGATATGGATGTGGATTTGTTACATATGTGTACATTCAAACCCCGCCACCATACACTATGCACCTTCCATTGTTATCCCACCCCACTCATCACTTTTAATTCCTCTTATATTGTTTGAACCCTATGTGCACATTATATATATATATATAAGTTTTCTTGATCCATTTGATATTGAATCTCAGGGTAAGTTCTTATGAAATTGTTTTTCTTCTCTTATTATTAGTCCCTGCCATGGGACTATAGCAATGGGTTTGCTTTTGATGTAATATTGATGTGACATTAATTTGCCTTTTACCATAAATTTGTGTATGCAATGTAATGTTTAACATAGGAAAACAAATATATATTTTTGGATATAATAAAAATATTTGTGTTTCTTGTTTCTAATTGGTTGATAGAATTGAAGTGTTATTGCTCCCTTCATGTCTTTAATATGTAGAATTAATTACATAATCAATCAATTTCACCAATCACCACATCTAAATATAAAAAGTTGTACTATGTATTTATTATTATGCATTATTATATTTATATTATATTTATTATCTAATATATTAATTATTATTATATTTATTATATTTATATTATATTTATGAATAGTATAGTTCCATTCAAGTATCTTTTGACAAAAAATATTTATTACTTGTCCATTTAGTTATATTAAGTTTCATTGTTCAACATGTATTTCCCAACTAACTCAGCGGCAGGAAGTGTGTTGCCATGCAACCCTTGTTGTTTTTATATTTTGTTTAAAATTGCAAGCATAGATATCTTGGAAATTGAGGAGAAAATAAAATGAGTCTACAAACATCATGGGAATAAAATTTTGAGTTCTTTATTTCACTTCATCCTTTTGTGGTTTGCATATGATTTATGCTTATAATTTACATGTTTCATTTCTCTTTCTACATACTTTCAATGCCTATCCCCTATTCCTTTTATGAAAAGAAAAAGAAAACATTAGAATATTCTCTATTTTGAGATGAATCATTATAGGACATCAGTCTTTGTATTGAAGTGTACTGCGATGTAAAAAATTATATCACTGATATAATTTTGGAGCAAATTTTCATTATTGAAAAAAAAAAAAAAAAACATTTTATAGTGTATCCACAATAATATATTAGGAACATGCACATACACTTTACAATCATAACATTGAAGACTGTGTATTATCCTTTATAATACATATTTGTTTATACATCAAATTATTGTATCAAGAGAAGTGGGGTGCTTTTTCAACCTAATTAGATGTGCAACATGTGTTACTCAAACTAATAAAATGAAAATGACTAAATTTAATATTCACATCAAATGTTAAAAGAAAAAAAAAACAAAACCAATATTACTACTAATAATAAAAACTAATAAAAAAATATACTATATATTCATCTTATTTTCAAATTTTGTATATTTTGAAAACTTATTAAAAATGTTTACTTCTTATTTATATATTTTTGGAACTAATCAATTTTAAATTTTAATTTTTAATATTTTAATCTCTTTTAAAATAAATCTAATAATAAAAACTAATAAAAAAAATATACTATATATTCATCTATTTTCAAATTTTATATATTTTGAAAACTTATTAAAAATGTTTACTTCTTATTTATATTTTTTTGGAAAAAATCAATTTTAAATTTTAATTTTTAATATTTTAATTTTTTTTTAAATAAATCTAAATTACAATTATAAATAGTAAAAAATATTATATAATAAATTTAAACTAAATATAATAATAAATTGTTTTTCAAACTTATATTAAAAAAAATATCCATAATAAATTAATCTTCAAACTATATTAGAGCAATAATGGTGAAAAATGATGTTTAAAAGAATCCCCACATACTAAATATTTTGTCCATGGAATGATTGTTTACTCTTAACGTAATATACAATGAAGGGATCATATTTTATGCATGAAACTTATTTTAATTAAAAATAGCATTATTTTTTATTGATTCAAAATAGGTGAAGGATAACGTATACAATGAAGGGATAATATTTTATGCATGAAACTTATTTTAATTAAAAATAACATTATTTTTTATTGATTCAAAATAGGTGAAGGATAACCAAAATCAATTGTGGTTCATAATTTAATTTTAGTTGTTTAGAATGGAGCCACATTGAATCACTACATTGTTCTCTTATACATGTATCATCTTTTTAAATTGTTCTCTTATACATGTATCATCTTTTTAAATTGTTAGGAAGTAGATTTTAAATTATGATGGCATTATTATATATAATTGTTAGGAAGTAGATTTTAAATTATGATAGCATTATTATATATATGATGGATAATTGTTGTTTATAAGATATTGGAACAAAAGTTTTGATATAAAGATTACAAACATCTACCATAAAAATATATCAATTCATTCATACATAAAAAATTATTTACAATGAATTTGAAATATTTAAAATAAAAATTATTGTTTTAAATGTTGATATTTCGTTCTTATAAAGTTTTCAAATAATTTAATATAATATATTTTTATTGATATACATATTTGTATTAATATTGGTATATAATAAGGGTGGCATTTACAGGGATTTTTTATGATTATAGAGGATATGAGGAATTATCCTATGTTCGAGGTTTCAGAATATGTATTAATAATTAATTAAAGGATTACGCTCCTTTGCAAGGACTAAGATTTGTTTTAGATTGTCAAATAACCTCTATTGCTATGATAGGAGATTATGCGGTTCTTATTTAGTTAATGCACAAAACTTCCCGACTTACCAACCATGAAATCACATCGATTTTAATTAGCATCTCACAAGAGGTAACAAGGTTCCAAAATATAATTTTTTTCAAGTATTGCAAAAGCATAATTCAAACACTAACACATTACCAAATGAGACCACAAGGATAAAACTTGGGGTTGTAAGGATTAACACAACATTATCATATCAAGCCACACCTAAAGAATTTAGTGCAACAATTAACAAACTTACCACCCATTTATTAAGACACATGTTGATCATGAGGCAACTCTATTCTCCAAGCCATGTCATAAACATGATGAGACTTCTCTCTTCCTCTCACATGTTTAGTATTTTGTGGAATTGTAGTGATGAATTTGTTATGGCTATAAGTCCTGGTGGAGGTGGGATAATGGTGAAGTTCAATGGGGTGTTTAGGAGGGACCGTTGGATTCTTCCCCTCCTCATTGAGAAGCATTGGTACCACTCAATAACCCCTTTGAGGAGTGTCATTGTAAGAAGGTTGGTCTATCTGAATTCCTTTACTAGTTTGTTTCCTAATTGTTGGTTTGAATTCATTCCAATTCTGTGTGTACGGTGCTTGGTTTATTTTGGCTTAAGTTTCTTTCGAGTTGTGAGTCTCCCTCTTTATGGTACATTGGGACCTTGTTTGATGAAGCAATTTATGGGTTTTTGAGTTGTGGCATGTGAATTAGACATTGTGGTTTCAGGTCTTGTCATCTAATGTAGAGCTCTCTTCTTTTAAAGGATATTTTAGGTCTTCAACCATCTCTCTTTCCATTTCATTGGTGTTAGGCCATATTTTTCCAAAAAATGTTTGAATTTATTGTTGAAGGTATGGAATTATGAGTGCAACAAGAAATGAATAGGGTTCTGCAGGCACATTAGGATATTATTCAAGGCAACAAGTCCACCAATTGCACTCTTTCAACCAAGGTTCGGGATAATGAACAAGAAGTCAGATCCTAGGTTGCTTCCATTATGGGGATCATTTTGGCACTATTAAAACAACATGTTGTTAATTTGGAGACAAAATGTGCTATGTTAAGGAATTTGGTTGTCCAGTTGAGTGAGAATGTTAATTCAGGGGCCTCAAATCAAATGACACTAGAGAATTTTGGGCAAGGAGATCTCAAAGAGGAAGACATTATCCAACATCTTTTTGAAGCCATGGAAATAGGTGAACGAGAACCAATGATACTTGACTAGGGTCCAGATGAAGCTACTAGCTACAATATGTCTTAATTGGTCTACATTATATATATATATATATATATATATAATCTACAATAGTAGTAGATATTATGAGTTTTTGTTACGAGACAATTGTAAGCTATGTATTATGGTTTAGATATGTCATGTTTATCCAATTTTGGAAAACTCAAGTTTGATGTACTAGAGTTGTTTAGCTTTGCTACAACCTATTTTAATAGATAAAAATCTTTCCCAATTTAGATTATAAAAAAATTGATATATAATAATATAGTTTAACTATATTTTTTAAACCCTCAAATGGGGTGTTATCTGCCTGCCCCCATGAGTTTATGGATGTCAATTAAAAGATTTGCCAAATGGCATCCCAAGACACCCAACGAGCACATGGATGAGATATTCCAACCTTATTACCCATGGTGTATTATCCATTAGCATTAGATGGTGAAGGGAGAAGCAAATTTCAGAGGTACGAGGACAATTAATGACAGTTACAACCAGTTCCTTCAACCCATTCTAGTCACCCATCAACATTTATGCTCGAGTAGGATGGACAAGATGTCTAGGCAAGCCGAGAACTATATCTAGGAGGCATGGGAGATTTGGTTATTCATTCTTTTGGGTAGTGAGTGAATTTTACATTTAGGTTCTTCGTGCTCCTACCCTAGGGTATCTCACTGCACTTTGTTGACCATTCCGAGAGTCTGGGAAAGAGGACAGTCACAAAGAGCCCATGGATCCTAGCGACGTGCCCCCATGCATTAGTCAACATACTGGATTCAATCTGGACTAGAGGAACTACAAGAGAATGCTCCTTTGATTCCTCGTGCAACCCTCGTGCCCATCATGTAGCCATTTAGTGAGGTATCAGAATGGGGATGTAGAATTGAATGGATGCGGATGAAGGGCTAGCCCCACCCCCATTGAGACAACATCTAATATGTTTCGAAGGATCTTATAGATCATGCTTCTTCCATATAGGGAGCCCATCCTCTCATCAACAACACTCTAAGTATGAAGAGCAGTGCAGTACCACTGAATCGAGTGGAGGAGGGCTGATGGAGGATCAAATTCAACTCATCTTCGACATGCGTCGAGAGATGGCATATATGAACTTTAAAATGGACCAACTGGATGCAAACATCTCATTGATGCTCCGCTAGCAAGACAATCAGTTGTCCACTAGGTCAAACCGAGCTCATTCGTCCATGCAGGAGACCTCCATGGACGCCTTGATCTGGCTCTCGTTCGGTGACTAGATTCCACCGTAACAGTCATGCTGCATATAGTACTTGGGATGTTTTTTCATATGATGTTATATATTGTCTAGTTTATATCTTAGAGTTTAGGGTTAGTTATCTGTTGGTTCTATCAGAGTCTAGATACAATATTATTTTATGGCTAAGAAGGACAATATGTGTTCTTTTTTACTTATGACAGGGCTTAGGTCAATTTGGTGACCCAAGCTTGTGCAACCTATGTGTATTGTTGTGAAGATTTACATAAGATAATTCAAAGCTGATATATATATATATATATATATATATATATATATATATATATAAAACAATTTTGTTTTCAATCTATAAGATATTTATAATAATTAAATAATATAAAAAATTAATAGTATTTTGTATTTATATTTTTAAATTAATTAAACTATATAAATTTTATTGTGGTTTATATCTATATTTTAAAATTGATTAAATAATTTAAACTTTATGAATACATATTTTAAATCTATTGATTTAAATTAAATTAATTAAATGATATAAAATTTATAAACATAAATTTATATAACATCGAAAAATAATAATAAAAAAATCTGATATAAGGTTTGGGAGTTATAAATGCCATCTTTTAATATTTTATGAAGTTTTTACAAATTACTTATCCTTAATTGAAGTTCAAATATAAATATTTAAAAAAAAAATCTCATTTAAATAAAAAGAATTTTAATAATTATTTAAACTTTAAATAAATATTTTAAAAATACCTTTTAAATAAATAGAATTTTAATAACTATTTAAAAAAATATAAATAAAAGAGATAATAGAATTTTAATAATTATTTAAACTTTAAATAAATATTTTTAAAAATACCTTTTAAATAAATAGAATTTTAATACTATTTAAATATAAATAAAAGAGATAATCGATAGGATTTTAAAAATTATTTGAATTTTAAATAAATATTAAAAAAAAAAGCTCTTTTAAATAAATAGAATTATAATAATTATTTAAAAAAATAAAAATAAAAATAAATAATAGGTTATTTATGATATTTAAATAAAGTTGATTCCATTATCACTAAATTCATAAAACTTAGTTCTAAATAATATTTTTGGAAAATTGTTGCTTAATATTTAAGTTTTAATAGCTATTACTCAAAATCCATTATTACCAAGTATAACAATTCTAGAATCAAGAAGATTTACAAACAATTCGAAGTTTTTTTAATATTAAATTTTATGCATTAGTTAAATTAAAAGATAATTATAAGTGATTGTAAATTTATTTGTTTAGTTTTGAAATATGAGAAAATAAAAAATGTAGTGTTGGAGGAAGTCATAAGTGATTGTAAAGTTCTAGTTTAAATGTTTTAAGTTTTAGTTTTTTTTAGCATGTTGAATCTATTTATGCATTCAAAAATGGATTTTAAACAATAAAAAATAACGATTTCGTGCTTCGGTTAAGGTGTGGGTTTCATTTGTTGGGTCACCTGAGTTCAATACCCCACCCGAAAATCCATCCATGTGTCGTTGCGATCCCCGGGCCGTTGGGTTGTGGTGTCTTAGCCAATGGTTGAAATGCTAGCCCAACAGATGACCGACATTTCTAAACAAACAAACTATATATATATATATATATATATGAATTCGTAGATTTAAGTAATTATTTTTGTAAAATCTGAGTGCCCTCGAAGTTTTTCAGCATGCTGAATCTATTTCTACATCCAGAAATGAATTCTGAACAACAAAAATAGTGATTTGTGTAAAGTTATATCGTCGGATTCGGACGAAAAAAGCTATTTATTAGAACATATAGCCAACACACACACACACACACACACACATATATATCTTCATTTAAAAATATAATTTTTTATTTTTATTTAATTATTTTTTAAAAGTAATATTTATTTTATATTATGAGCTTGGTTTGCTAGGCTACCCTAGTTCAATAACCTTATAGTGTGTTTAGTCGAGAGGAGACACCCAAAAATACATCCTTATTAAGGGTTGGTGCGATCCATAGGTGATTTTGATGGCTTAGATGCCCCTAGGTTGTGGTTTCTTAGCCAATGGTTAAAATGTTGGCCCTGCAAGTGACAAAAATTTCTAAATAAACAAAATATATATGTGTGTGTGTGTTTTATATTATCAAAATTAACAAGTGAGTAGAGTTGTCTGAGGAGCTTTGTGCACTAGAATCAACAAAAGGGACAATCATTGAAGGAAGGTTGACATGGATTGTGATGCACATCACCAAGTTTCAAAAAGTGTCCAAAGAGGTTGATAATCTAGCTTTTTCCCTTGTAAGATGATCAAATATGCCCAAGATTCCTTCTCCCAATCCTAAAGGCTTAGGAGATATTTCCCTACTTGCAAAGCATGCTTGTCTTTCATTGCATTTGCTTTAAAATTCTTGTGGTTATGAGATGCTTCCCTACTTGGAAATCATGCTTGTCTTTCATTGCATTTGCTTCAAAATTCTTGTGGTTAGAAAGGTTCTTCCATTGTTCCCAATCTAGTATAGTATTGAACTGGTGGTCATGTCCCTGGCCTCCATTATATATTTCTTTACAACAATGAATTCCTTTTTTAGACCTCTCATTTCATTAAGGATGCAAAACAAAAGTGGTCATGTCCCTGGCCTCCATTATATATTTCTTTACAATAATGAATTCCTTTTTTAGACCTCTCATTTCATTAAGGATGAAAAAAAAAACAATAGTAGTGAGACATGGTGAAAAGCTCACCTTTCCCTTCAATTCCCTATATAGCTCCACAATTGTTAGGGAAAATCAAGGAGGTAAAAGTGACTAAGGTCTCCTCATCCTCAATTCCTTTCTCTAACTTCTTGACAAGTTGTAGACCAAATCTAGAGAAGAATGACAAAAGAATTGCATAGGACTCTACATAATCTGGGTTCTCTCATAGCTCCCATGTCAAACAAGCCAAATCTCACACACGAGAATATCAAGTGAAGATATTCTTAGCATTATGACTTATGTTGTGAGAGGGGGTGGTGAGAAGGGGATAAATGCCAACATTTTTTCCTCCCATCCTCCATATGCATGGAGCTTACCAATTGGAAGAGGGAGTCCCCTTGTTATTAATTTTTAGAAAGGGTCCTTCTTGGGAAGTAGGGCCTTACAACTTATCAAACTTATGGTGAAGGGATGGGGGTGCATTGGTGCCCTTTGATCAGAGGGGGGTGCATTAGTTTCCTTTGATCACACAAAACATACTTTCCTCCCTTCATAGTTGTGCTCATATTTTCTCTTTTATCTACATCTTTGTTAAATATTCGCTTGACCTAGAAGCATGAAATTGTTGTGGAACTTGCTAAAAAAAGCAAAGGTCCTCTAAATTATATGAGCTACCCATGATTCCTCAATATCCTTTCCCTCAAGAGTGACTAGATGCGATGATTGAGTCCCCTATTATGATAACTTCTCAAATACCATTATCATGTGATGATTGAGTCCCCTATTATGATAGCTTCTCAAATACCATTATCCTGTGATGATTGAGTCCTCTATTATGATAGCTTCTCAAATACCATTATCCA
>JASDQU010243815.1:62201-81678 GCA_032191745.1 Picea mariana
TAACAATTCGATAATAATAACATACATCATTACATGTAACGTATAAATCATAAGTGATACATGTAATGATGTAACAACATGATAATCACAATTTACAAATCATCTATTACCATTGTATTTCTCATTATATTTAAAGAACTTAGAAGATGATATAGATCTAAGTCTTAAGATAATCGATCTAAGAACAAGTTAGTCATTTGTCGACAAATGAGCATTACTGCTCAAGGCAATGCCCCACTAGTCTATGCATTTTTGAATCATAATTATTTGCATTTTCTAGAATACTCGATGGCATCCTATTCAAGTTGAGTTGTGCATCATCAAATCCCTTATCATCCACTTGTGCATTCAATTTTCAACATTTTATTTTTTGGGTGTGTTGATGAAATGGGCCTAGTTTTGGGTGTGTTGATGAAATGTTTCTTAGAATCCCTTACGAAGAAGGTGCACCACAACCCCACATGTTTGGAAAATTGTCGACGTATTTTTGTACCTGAATGTGTTCCCTTAAAAAGTGCACCAAATGAGCCCTTAAAGGTCAAAGTGTTGTTCAAACACATCCAGGCAAGGCCTAAAAAAATCTCACCAAATTCTGAAGTAAAATTAGTTAGACAATTGGCTTTTAGTCAGCTTTGTTCTTATGAGGTACATTTGCAGTGGGATTATTGTTGATATTCATTAATATAAAATGCTTGGTTGCAGGGCATGCTAACAAATGAAATTGTTGTAATTGCTTAAACTGGTGACTCTTGGTTCAATTGCCAGAAGATTAAATTGCCAGAAAAGTGTGGGTAAGTCAAACATCATTTCTCTGTAAAGGACACTCTGTAATTTAGTAATTTGTTGTTGCCAACAGGTGGAAGCCTATTGCATATCATTTCTGGTTTCAAGGTTTTGTCTATGAAGCAAAATTACCCTTTATTCTTTTTAGAAAAATATGAATCACATAATGAAATGTTAAAGTTCAAGGTATGTTTCGAATAGTATGGACAGGAACGAAGTTTTCTCTTCTCCTGTCCATTAGTTTCTTAGCTTTACTCAGGAAATTTCGGAAGGACTAAATGCATATGTATTCCTAATTTTCAAGAAAACTATTTTGTGCCAATGTATGTTACTATTAATCAATAGCAAAATAACACTAACACCAAAAATCCAATGAGTGATGAAAGAGAAATGATTTTATTTGATGAGGGACCTACTCTCATGGCGCTCTTTTTGCAGGTATAATTGCTTGTGTATTTGAAAGCAGTTTGTTCCCTATGCTAAATGTGTGTTTGGCAGGTATGAGTTCCAAATGCAGTATGGATCAATTGGTTGGTCTGTAGGAGCAACACTGGGATATGCTCAAGCAACGCCAGACAAGTGTGTAATTACATGCATTGGTGATGGAAGCTTCCAGGTGCAGATGCAAGGATTTTTATTTCAAATTTTGAAACATTGTTTTACGATTAACAATGACCAAGTACCAATGTCTATTAGATTTGAAATATTGAATTCCTTTGAATTATCTATTTTATCCAAAAATTAGCGATTATTTATCCCTAAATGTATTCTTCCTTATTTGAATAGGTCACAATCCAGTATGTGTCTACCATGATTTGAAATGGGTAGAACCCTATCATTTTTTTGATTAAAAATGGAGGATACACTATAGAGGTCGAAATCCATGATGGACCATACAATGTAATAAAGAATTGGAACTACACCAGTGCAGTGGATGCCCTTCATAACAGTGAAGAGAAATGTTGGACTGTCAAGGTATTTTTTCTTTATATTCATAGCATGGCCAACCCTTTTACAAGGATTTCTTGTTTCTTTTGTGATATGGGAGTATTTGGTTGCTTGTTCTTTTTTCCATTTGTTGAGGCCCACTTCCTAACCGACTCCTTTTCCTTAAAAAATACATTATTGTAGACTTGAGGACTTCCCTTTTAATTGGTCAGAACTTAGCTTCATATTGGTGGACCGTTTTTCTAGTTTTACATCTCTTGAGGTATCTATTGCACTGTTGACATTACAAGCCAGTATGTCAGCTGAGGGACAGTTGTATTTCTTGTTAGGAACCTTTGTAGTTGTTATTTTCACTAGCAGTTTCTGTGTTGCTCAACCAATTGAGGGACTAGTGAAGCAAGAAAATAACTTGTGCCTCAAGAAAATCAAAATGATCTGAATCTGGCAGTTTCTTTTGTTGATTCTTATCATGTATCATTTGTTTGCAAGGTGTGGATTTATGTGGGGTAGTGGGCTCTGGGTTGAAGCATGTTGTTATAAGGTGCTGATACCGTGATTATTACCATTTCTATGTTTATTCCCTGCTATTCATTGTCACCGAGGCATGTATTGTTGGCTTCCATATAATTGCTGAACTTTATTTTATAGGTCTCTGTTTGTTCATTTTTAGACTCGTCTAACTGGTTATTTTATCATATCAAAATGGGTAATACTGAATCAATGATTTTATGTTGTTTATGTTGGTTATGTTGGGGATACTGATGAAATTCTATTTTAAAAAACCATGAGCTTCAAGTATCCATCCAAGGCTAGTTTATAGGACACAATGCATTTTATAGAGCTTTCTATGTTCCGTCTTTGTAATCACACGCTTCTTTTATCAGTCTCTACTTTGAGAAAGAAGATATTGGTCTCTCCCTCCAAGGCGGTGTGTTCACCAGGGAGCAAGCAATGACTTTAAACCATCCAGGAGAGGAAGTGAGGGGAAGGATCGATCTCATTGGTACTTTTCTGGTATGATTTGACGTAGAATTGAGGAGGGGAATTGGTCACTTATGATGTATGGTTGAATGGATATCCTGTAATGGGGACTTATCCTTCCTCTCATGGTATGGCGGTAAGCCCTTCTCTTTTTTAATATAATGTAAGCAAGAAAGCAATATAGTAAATTTCCTTGCATAGAATTCCCTTCAAATAATTGTATAGTTTCTCCAAAAAATCAAGAAACATTTTGATGACAGGCTTTCAAATTCATTCAAATAAGACTCGTTTTTAAGCTATGGTTTTAAAGAGAAAGTTGACCTCAGAAAAACATGAAATAAGAACCCTTGAAACAGGGTTATGCATAAGCTTATGAAATATGTTGTGAAGGCTGGTTTTAAATTCAGTCCTCCTCCAAATACTTTCCAATATTTTCAATATGTTTAGCTAGTTCATTGAAGTATATGCTGGTGATTGAATATGGATCATAAATTCATATTTAACACAGACAAGACATAATTTACTCAAACTAAAACTATATTATTTTATCCTAAGACTTAAGATATTGACGGTTTGAACTGATCAAGCCTCTACCTCTATCTCAATCCTCCATGTAGATAATCTCCTCAACCACTTGAGCTAGACCATTTTGAGTCATAAGCTTGAGGGTTGTGAACATAGAAATAGTTTTTGGTAGAAAATATATATTATGAAGGTAGGTTTTCAAACTTGGGACATCTCCCTCTTGATGGATATTGATAAATGAAAACATACACTTATATGTAGAATCAAAGGGGACATGTGATGAACTTTAGTAGTAGCGGGGTCATGAATGTAGAAACCAAAAGAAATATTTGTAACCAAATCGAATGGGGCATTGTTTGTGTCAAGAATGAATTATTAGAGAGTGAATTTGACAACCAATAAGTTCCCTAAGATTCCTTTGTAACCATGGTTTTTCAATTTCTAGTGGGATGGATGCCTAAAAATGTCCTAATTGGAATAAAGATTGCAAGTGGCCATTTTTGAAATTTATTAAGAAGGGGGTTTGGCACATGATTTGTCTCTAAGTCAAGATTGTGCTTGTTACCCCTCATATTGTAGGATGAGTAAACTTGTGATTTTCATCACATTACAAGTTTTTCAGAATGACATTTATGGAGAATTCGATGGTTTAGGGGTACACACCTCTTTTGATGTTGGAGATGATGCTACCTTTTGATTGGATTGTGGTGGATTGTCATGGTTCCTCTATTGGCTTTCCCGTCATGGTGACATATCATTGATGGATGGATTAGCTAGTGAGTGGATAGTTGGTGGTGATGCTTTCTTCTTCATATGACTTGTATTGGCATCATGATGTTGTGTTTGATATGTTGTTCATCATGTATTACTCCTATCACATATGTATAAGGGTTTTAGCCCTCCCAAGGGGTTGGAAAATGATGGTGTGAGTTGAGATATGATCACCTTAGTTATTATTGATCATATTGATGTCTTTATTTGGTTGGCATCATGGTAATGCAGAGTGCTTGGCATTTTCCCCTTTCTTTCACATGGTTTCACACTCTTTATGGGTTAATTTGGCATGTTTTAGGATGATTGGAGGCCTATTATTCGATCTCTCTAGATTATATGTCTTGGTTTGACACTTAGATTAGTTTATGATCCTATGTGGAGCACCCCACTTCATTGGCACATATGTGGAGGCACATACACATTTTTCATACTCTTGTTGCTTCAATAATGATATCATCCTCCTCCATTGATGATATTCAATCTTGGCATGATGGACTCCTTATTTGAGGAGAGCGCTCTTCCTTTACACTCATATATATATATATATCCCTCTCAATGATTATGTTTAACATGGTGTAACATAGTTTGAGTCTCATTATGTGGATTCCTTTGCTTGATTGGATGCTCTTGGCACATGGATCGAGTTGAAGTACCATTCTTAGTGGAGTGCTCCATTGATTCCTATTGGCACAAGGGCAGACCCAGGGTTCAACACTCAAGAGCGCACCAACAAAGCCCTAACTACTGGCCCTTTTAGCAACACCTGTGAAGCAGATGAAGTCTCACCCGAGGTAGAGGCAGGGGTGGTTTCAGGACTTAAGTGTCTGCAACCTTAGCCGGGACACCGATCTATGATTATATCGTTTACAGAGAACTTAGTGCCAATAGATTATCAATATTCAACCATTACTCTACTTCACAGATAGCACAGAGCATCACATAATTCACAATGAACTAGAGTATTCGAGCACTTAGCATCAACAGATTATTCAGATCCAACAGATCAAGCACTTAGCATATACATATATATATCAGATCTAACATCCTACATATCCTTAACACTAAGCATAACAGATCTATCCAAATATATCCAAGCACTTATCAAAAGAAGGAATAAACACATCCAGTCGAAGAACGAAGCATAACACACAGTATTTACGTGGTTCACCCCGACCCTGGGGCTACGTCCACCAACTCTTCTTCTTTATTGTATTCAATCATATAAGTTACAAGCACAGAGCCTCAAACCCTTACTTTGCACAGGACAAAAGATCTACGCAGCTCGCTAGATCCTTCTTCCTTGCATTACAACACAAAGTCTTCTATATCTTCACACAGGGACTTGCACTAAGCTCTGCAAGTCTATACAGAATGCACAAAACCTTGGATCACACAGATCTCTCTCTGGAACTTAGCCTATATCACCTAAATATAATATTCGACACTTATTACATTTCCTAACCTTATATTTATACATACAAAAGTGGGCCTAAGCATGGGTAAACCCACGGGCCAACATCCCTTTCCCATTACAATTTCCCAAAAACCCAAAAGGACCCAAAAGTGGGCCGAGATTCTGTAATCTCCACTTCGTCTGGCGCTCCATCTTCGACAGGCTATCGAAGTCCCAAAACGGTCAATCATGACCAAGTATCTCTCAAAACTTGGTCAAGGGCCAACAAGCCCCCAACACTCACCTATGACTTGTCCCGAGTCACTCTGGGTTGAGTAATTCTGCCTCGAATGCCTCGAGCTTGGCTTGAGCTGCTTCGAATTGTTGCTGTGCTACAACCTCTTGCTCTGCAAATTCTTGGATGAGTGCATCATTGATTGGTCCTTCTAGGTGCTGTGTTGTTGTGATGACAACCTGTTCTAGCTCGGTTCCTTGGCTTTCAACTTCGGCGAACAGTTGGCATGCCTTCTCTTGTGCTGGTTGAAGTCGTTGAGAGACATCCATCACTTTACTTTGAATTGCATGGATCTTCTGTTGGGTTGTGCATTGTTCTTGAAATCTCTTCATTCTTTCGACTGGTGATAAGGCCTTCAACTGCACATGTAGCGTGTTTGCATGCTGCTTTGCTTCTTTGAGCTGTGACTCTAATTTATATAACTCTGGGTTCTCGGTGAGGTTCTCATATGTCTGGGCGTTGCGACTACTCAGTTGCTTGCACTCCAACAAAAGAGATTTCAGTTTGTCAACTGCACTATGGTCAGTTATTTCTCTTTGGTCTCTGATCTCCTATGGGGTCTCAGGTACTGCGCGAAGCTCTATATTTGCAATGCATTGTTGGAGCTTCTGTATCACTTCTTCGAGTTGTGCCACTTGCTGTGGGATTATTTCTTCGACCTGTACCTCAACGACTGTCACAGAGCGAAGTGCTCTGTTGACCACTTCCTTTGCTTGCAGTTGCTCTGTAAGCAATTGTTCCTTTCTGTGTTGTAGTTGTGCTTTCTCGTCATTCCACTTTTCTTGGAGAGCACTCCTTTCTTGTTCTGCAACACTACGTTGTTCCACAAGTACTCCCTGTACTTGTATTAAAGCCTGAGTGGCTTTCTCTTCTTTCTCTTGTGCTTTTCGAAGTCGAGCCTCGACTGAATCTGCTATTTGGTGGAGTTGAGCTGGCTCATCTCCTACTTCTAGTGTTCCAACTGACAGGGGCGCAGTGGAGACCGTGTGCTTAAGATGAAGTTCCTGCTGCACTCCTTGGAGCTCTATCTCAATCTGACTGTACATCTCCTCTTTTTTATTCTCTTGCTTCTCTACTATCTCCATCGCAGCATCATTCAGAGCTATGACGATGAAGTTGAAGTCGTCTGGGGTCAGGATAGTCTCGAACTTGGTCTTGGTTTCTTTCACTTTCTTCCTGGACGAAAGCTTCAGTGGGGAAACCTTCCTTTTCTTCGAGGGATCCTCCTCGTCATTTTTATGCGATGTTTCCTCGCCTTTGTTCTGTTAAACTTCGACATCATTTAGTTCTCCACCCTCACCTCCTTTCTCAGGTGAGATAGAAGCAGTCTTTACCGAGTTACTATGGACATCTTGAGCTTCTTCATCTTTCTTAGTCTTGCTTTGTCCAGGTGTATCTGACGTAGTTTCGAGGCTGTCAACATCGGATATTTCTACGGGGTCCACTGGGACAAGGAGGTCCGCCAACCATTCCTTGTTAATATCCTCCATGTAATCTTCCATTAACTTGTAGTATGACAGTAGATATTGTTTCTGCCCATCAACGCACGTTGTGATATAGGTGAAATGGCAGTCCACACTGAATTTCATTAAAGGTCTGAATCTGTGAAGTGTGTTCGGGGTGATGTGAGGTGTGGACTGGATTGCGATCTTCAGTTGGTTATAATACATGTGGAAGACGACATTGGAATGCCACTGCTTGTTCATATTGTTTGAGTACCATAGCGTACTGAACTTCGCGATGAGTGGTTCAAAGGGATCGATGTCCGGGAAGGTTGCACCTTCCGGTAGCTTCCAGACAATGAAAGCAATTAGGATGAGAAGCCAGCTGAAATGGAATTCATGCCCTTGGTCTTGCGCTTCTCTGTAGTCCAATTATAGTTGGCTCACTAAGTATTTGGCCTAACTCATAAGGATTCCCTCCACGCAGTTCCTTGCGAGGTCGACAATGAATCTAGTTACTTGGGTTGGTCGGTTCTTGTGAACTAGCTTGCCTGCGATTAGCTGACATGCGAGGCGCACTGTGTTGCTCTGGATAGAGGCTACCTTGTAACCTCGTGTTCCCTTCTCTACATCTCCATAAGTCTCTTTGATCCTTTGTGCCACTACTCGGTCCAAGGTCTTTCCAAGGTAAAAATCCTGTGGGTCAGGGCCTTGCATGCTTAGCCCTGTGATTCAAATTATCAAGGTCAGATCCATAGTGATGCGGTGGTTCAACCATAAGTATCCTCTGTGGTAGCAGGACAACAACAACTTGACGCATGCATTCACTACCTGGTGTCTGCCAAAGTGCGGGATCTTCATCACATTGAGCAGTGTGAACTGCGTGAGGTTCTGGGTCCATAACTGCGGGATAATATTTGAGTTCTTTCCTTTCATCCTGGTTAGATACTTATGGGGGGTGAGCATACTGTGAGCCTTTCTGTCGCCAAGGTTGAAGTCACTGAACTTTAACGCAGTGAGCTTATCCTGGTCGGCATGAACTACGCGCACCCATTTCAGAAGGTACGTAGTGATCAAAGCATACTCAAAGTCGCGGGGTATTCTATCACGATTGATGGCACCACTTAGAGGTGGTAGGTAAGCAGGTNCTTGGCATTCGCGATGTCCTCTCTATGCTTTGTTCGTTTCTCATCAGTTGGCCAAAATGGACTGGCACGAGCAGTGGGAGAGGCCTGTAGTCCTCTTGTCGACAAGGCTTGAACACCTATACACACTCCTCTTTCTAACATGACTCTCTCAGTCATCAAAGAAAGGAGAACTTCTGTTACGGATTCTTCAACTGCAGTGAGCTCGTTGGATATACGCACTCGGGATAAATTATCGGGGTCACAACAATCTTAGATACTGCACTAGGATGAACAATAAGGGCACAATGATCACTGTATACAAGTGTTAGTCTGCGGGCTTCAAATTATCAGTTGGAAAAAGTTTTCTTCGTGCATGGTGCAATGACATAAATAGGCAATCTTGGCAATAGTTTGATTGCAACGGATATGAGGCTTCATTAACTCTTGTTAAGTCCATTATGGTGCTATCCAACAGTTTGGTGACAAGCCATAAATGTTTTTCCAGTCGTTCGGAGCATCAGTCGAATGGATAGATCGTCCCCAATGGCTATATTGCTTTGCCATGGTGAAGTGCCATGTGTCGCTGCGCTGATATACCGACAAGGCTCTGATTCTGCATATTTTTTTTCTGCGAAGTTCCCTCTGGAATCTTCTGTAATTTTTCAATTTGAGCTCTATTCTTACTTAGCTTTCTAGCCTTCTTTCTAGTTAGCTTCGTCTCAATATGTCATTTTCCATTCGAATTCTTATCTTCATTTAACATAGTCACTGCGCGATGTTGAGAATCTTTCTGGGATAACACCTTTTCTATATCTGGAGTAAGTGCTTCAGTCTTCTATGGGTATTCTAATGGTCTTGCAGCTTCGACATCAGAATCTTTGTATTCAAATAACTTTGATCTATTCTCCTTCTCTTTAATCAATTGAGCGATCCTTTTGGTCATGAAATCTTTTAACTCTTGTTTCTTCTGTTCCAAGGCTTCTTCTTCTTCTTTTCGTCTGGCTTGATCTCTTTCAATCCAAGGTTTCCCTAGTAACATGGTAAATGGGGCGCTGTCTTCGATACATTTAATAATCTCAAAATCTTCCTTTGTCGAAGTTCCATTGACAGTTGTAGATATCTGAGCAAGCCTCCCACATAAACTTATCAGCTTCCCTCTGAATAGTCCTATTCCTCCTAATGAAGGGATCATAGCAGGCTTTCCTATATGTAGCACACCTCTATGCTACCTTGTACATAACTCATACAGATGTTATATAATCCACATGCATTCAACAATTAAACACATTCAAGCTCAAGTAAACATATTATCTACTGCTATAATTAACAATCCATAACGTTTCATAATAATTCATTTACACAGCGGAAATCATGATAACATAAGCAGCACAGTCCTACAAAACATGACTAAGGCATAATCAGATACTTATCTTGTAACAGTGGTAGATTCCACCAACCAAGTGCAGGCATTCCACGAACCTCCCAGCCTTAGATCACACTGCTCATCATCTCAACAGTGGGTCACCCCCGAGCTAGGACTAAGCTCCACCCCTAGGCAAGGAATATTAGGCTAGGCTGAGGTTACAGGAAAAACAACACATAAAATCTGAAAGGATTCTTCCCAGGATGCCATCTTACGCCCACTACTATCAGACTCTCATTCCCCACATGCCTGTTCCGCCCGGGAGTATACACCTTCACAAGCACAGTCCATCGGTGCTAACCTCCCTCTCTGGGTCTCGGCAACAGGCCAGATCAGGAAGTCTCAAAGCCTGAAGCTGGTGCTGGACACTCTCTGGAAGAAACCTCTTCCAACAACATCCACCTCCCTCACCTAGAGAGAGATCACACATAGGCTCAATCACAACTCACGCTGGCCCTCAAGCCACGCATAGTCCATCTCTGCGTGGTTACCATAGCCAACTGAAAATACAAACATGACCTCTCAAACAGGCTCAACAATGGCTTGAGGCCTCACAGTGATGGTTCACAGGAATGCGTGATGAGTAACTCCTGCAGGGGTCGACACAGACTCCACGGCTAAGAACGGAGGGTGAGACCGGCTCTTCAGAACAACACAGGCTTTCCCACTGGTTCAACAATGACAGAATGGTTCAGGGTCTCGGCTTCAGAACAGAGCCTCCATGCATAGGTTCGATTAGTCAGATAGAGGATGTGCACGGACTATCAAAGACAATACCGGGTTCTCGACTCTCAGAAATGTACGAGGTATTCTTGTAGAGGTTGGGTTGGTCGTACTGTTCAGTGCTCTCTACACGCTCAGGTAGTCGGGTGGAATGGAGGAGGAACCCTTCGCATGGCTCACCCTGGCCGTTTTATTCGCATGCGTCAGGGTTCACACTTGTCACCCATGAAACTGCACGCGTTCCACCAGCACGCGTCTCCCTTGCATGTTCTCCCCTTGCCAGAAACTTAGGATACAACATAAAATGCACATGTCTTTTGGGATAATATTAAAATATTATTCCCAGGCTTAAGCCCCCTAGGCTTAGCCCCTAGGCTCAACACTTAGCCCCTTTTCCCACCTTCAACCCCTAATTNCAACACTTAGGCTCCCTGGCCTAACAACACATAAGCCTCCAGCTTATAAGAACTCGGCTCACCAGCCTATAAATCATAATTACAATTCCTTTCAGAACATGGTTTACTACGGGGCTCGACCTTGGGGACACTACACTATAGCTTCCCAAGTTCTTTTTGGCATAATATTCACTTGTGTCTCTTCATCAAGAACACAGTCAATGTTGAAGTCCCCTATTCTTTCTTCAATGCATTCTTTTTCTTTGAAAATCTCCGATAATCTGACATGTCGGTGGTCATTTAGGGTCTCTTTCATTTGTATCAATACTTTCTTTGATTCTTGTTGGGGTTCTATCATTTCTGGATCTGCCTTAGGGTTTTATTGATACAGATTCATTCCTTCAAGCTCAACAATCATTCTAGGGCAATCCAACAATTCATGGTCCATAACTTTACAACAAAGACAACTAGGTCTTTTTCCAGGGCATTCCTTAGCAAAATGTCCTGGTCTTCTGCAACTGTAACAGAGGGTCATTCCTCTCTTTCTTTTAAATGATCCCTAACTCCCTCTATACTGCGCCCTAGAATCATAGGAGTTAACCTGCAAAAAATTCTTTATAGGATCCTGCATCCATTTGTTAGTCCAAACATTTCTTCTATGGATAGGTATAACATATCTTTCATTGTTCTTATCAGATCTATTCATAGCAAATCTTCTTTCATCTAACAGTTCCTTAGTTTTTAAGCTAGGACAAAATCTATCAAACATACCTAGATCCATACTTTAGAAACAAAAAATTTCACTTATCTTACTTCTACAGAGCACAAAACTTTCAGATCTTAAACTTTTAACTATTCTTACCTTTATCAGAGCACATAAATTACATATCTTACCTCTTTTTCTTCATATCTGACCTCTTTTCTTCAGATCTGACCTCTTTTCTTGGCACAAATCTTCCAGATCTAGCTTCTTTCTTTCAGATCCGACCTCCTTTCTTCAGATCAAACTTCTTTCCTTAGCACATAGCTTTATAAACCGAGTAGAAGACTGTGCACTAGGGCACGCATATTTGCACGAAGCTTTCTTTTGCACAAACCTTCTTCTTTCTTAGTTCCCAACAATCATAGTTTCAGGTCCTGACAACGGAACCATTTGTTGGCACAGGGGAATACCCAGGGTTCAACGCTCAAGAGTGCACCAACACAACCCTAACTACTGGCCCTTTCGACAACACCTGCGAAGCAGATGAAGTCTCACTTGAGGTAGAGGCAGGGGTGGTTGCAGGACTCAAGTGTCTGAAACCTTAGCTGGGACATTGATCTATGATTATATTGTTTACAGAGCACTTAGCGCCGATATATTATCAATATTCAACCATTACTCTACTTCGCAGATAGCACAAAGCATCGCAACATTCACAATGAACTAGAGTATTCGAGCACTTAGTATCAACAGATTATTTAGATCCAACAGATCAAGCACTTAGCATATATATATATATATATCATATCTAAGATCCTACATATCCTTAGCACTAAGCATGGCAGATCTATCCAAATATATCCAAGCACTTAGCAAAAAAAGGAATAAACACATCCACTCGAAACATGAAGCATAACACATAGTATTTACGTGGTTCACCCCCACCCTGGGGCTACGCCCACCAACTCTTCTTCTTTATTGTCTTCAATCAAATAAGTTACAAGCATAGAGCCTCAAACCCTTACTCTGCACAGGACAGAAGATCTACACAGCTCACTAGATCCTTCTTCCTTGCATTACAACACAAAGCCTTCTATATCTTCACACAAGGACTTGCACTAAGCTCTGCAAGTCTATACAAAATGCACAAAACCTTGGATCACACAGATCCCTCTCTGGCACTTAGCCTATATCACCTAGATATAATATTCAACACTTCTTACATTGCCTAAACTTCAATTTATACATACAAAAGTGGGCCTAAGCGTGGGTAAACCCACGGGCCAACATCCCTTTCCCATTACAATTTCCCCAAAACCCAAAAGGACCTAAAAGTGGGTTGAGATTCCGTAATCTCCGCTTCGTTTGGTGCTCCATCTTCGACAGGTTGTCGAAGTCCCAAAAACGGTCAATCATGACCAAGTATCTCTCAAAACTTGGTCAAGGGCCAACAATTCCAACTTATTTGCACATATGTTGAGGCATTGTCTCTGATTTATGGGGTTGTCCCTTTGGTTTATGGATCGAATGGATGACTTAATCATCTTCTCCTTTTAGGATCTACTATCTTTATTTTATATTTTCTTTGAAAAGACTTATTGGTTATTTAGAAAGGAAAATAAGCTCTAGTTAGTTAAGCAAAGAGAAAAATGGTCTATGCACTAGGTTCCTATGTATTCATCATAGGAGACCTATTAGCATGAGACCAACATTCCTCTAATGAAATTATACTTTTATGCTAAGACTAAAAGAGCATTAGATGTAGCCAGTGGAGGATGAGAGAATGTTTATTACACTATCATTCTTGAAGTCAAAGTTGAAGAACATGATTGAAAAAAAATCATTACATAGTTTCTACTAATAATGCACATGTTATGGAGAGTTTCATGTAACTAAGAAAGAAATATGATTATTGGTGCTTGTATCACATGACAAAAATAACTTTATATATTCTTCAGGATCATTTATTTCTTCATTACTTTTCTACAACTCAATTTTGGGAATCAGTATGTAGTAGGATCCAAGTGACATACATTTTATGTACTACCCTTAATGGTATTAAAATGGGTGATAGGACTTTGACTCTGCACCATACTACTACTAGGTATAGATATACACGATGACATAATATCCCTTAACCTACATCTCTTATTATTCATGCTTACTTATGACAATCTAACTGAGAATTTCTCTTTTTCTAAGACCTAATCTATGCCCAACATTTATTACAAGTTATGTGTCCTTTTACTTTTTTATAAGACAATAAAAATATAAGGGATAAAAGAGACCTCTCATCCTTGGAAAGGGATCAATTTTTAGTACAAATGGATGATTAGAAAGGATGTCATGCATGGAATGTGACCTATCAATATTCTTATACTTTTGGAGTTATTGATGGATAGAATTATGTGCACTCCTATTTAAGAACATCTTGTGATGAATTTGTTTGAAGGGTCCTTTCATAATTGATGAATTAGTAATAAAGAACACATAATAGAAGTGGTAGAGAAAAGATTAATATATCTTGATCTTGATAGAAGTGGTGGTCACGATCAACACATATGAACTTTGTGGTAAAATATCATCAAAACTGATAGAGGGATATGCATAAACATAACCCCTAATGCTTGCAACATTGTTTGGAGGATGGATAAATTACGTTACTTTTTCCAAATATGTAAAATGAGAATATTAAACTTTAATGAATACATTTTCCTATTATTATACATGGTTTTATATGTTATCAAAAAATTCGCCAAGACTTTACAAGTTTTTATAACTCAGTGAAAGATTTACCAATATTTTATAAGAGTTTATAATTCAATGAAAGATTCACCAAGTTTTTACAAGATTATATAATTGACTAAAATATTCACTAAAAAATTATATAAACATATTATATTATTGATAAAATAGCCTTTAATTTTTCCTATGTACCATGAGGATTCACCCATATATTATACATATAAATTTAGGGGGGGTTCTTAAAATCACCTATGCACTGCAATAGCAGGGCAAAAATGAGTAAGGTGATCTTCTTTGCAAATATTACAAGGGAAATTGGGCTTACGTCTTATACACCTAGGATTCTCAACTCTATCAATTCCCCCAACATGACTTACAACGACTGGTGGGTTGTCTTCAACATGACTTGCAGAGGTTGTTGACATATCTCTAACATGACTAGTAGAGGTTGGTTTCGCGCTCCCAACATGACTAGTAGAGGTTGGTTGTTGAACTCTGGTATGAATTGCAGGGATTAGGGTCTTTCCCCTGGCATGACTTGTAACAACTAGTTGTTTTCCCCTAACATGACTCGTAGAGGATGGTAAGCTAATGCCAGTATGACTAACAATGACTGGACTTGTGCTCCTAGCATGACTTGTAGCGGTTGGTTTCTTTCCCCTAGCATGACTCGCAGAGACTGGTGACATGTCTCCAACATGACTAACAAAGGTTGGTGACTCGACACCAATATGACTAGCAGTGACTGGAATTTTGTTCCCAGCATGACTCACAAAGGCTAGTTGCTTGCCCCTAGCATGACTATCAGAGGATGGTGACATGTATCCAACATGAATAGAAAAGGTTGGTGACTCCTTCTTCTTACCCTTCCTCTTCCTATTCCTTTTACACTTTTGGTTACTAGTAGAAATACTTTCAACAAAAGAGGGAGAAGGAGAAGGAGTACACTTCATGGATGTAGAATGTAAAAGATCAACATCCATATGATACCCATGACATAATGTGCTTATATGAGAAGAATCAAGAGCATTTGGGACATTCAAAGTGGTCTACAACTAAACTGGTAGTCCAACATTCATCCCATGAATGTTCAAATTGGCCATCAAGGGGGCACTAGTGTTTCCAAAGAATGGAAAAACACAAAAGTACCCTTGGGTAGGGGTCCCTTAGTTGGTATCGTTAATAACTTTGGCCATGAAATTATTATGCACAGGTTCATCCCTTGTAGGATTGTTCATGTCCATAAAAGTATCACACACTGACTTTGACAAACTAGTGGTATAAAAACCCATGCCTTCTAGGAGGCAACTCCAAACTTTCAAGATAAAGACCAGGGGTCCTTCCCAACCAGCGAAGCGGTTGGTCAACCACTTAGGATCAGTGATCCAAAAGAGATGATGTTGACACAACTTAAGGCCAACTATACAAAGCAATGCTCCACTAAAACTTCCCAAGAGAAACATCGCAAGCAAACCACTTCTCCAAAACTTCAACCCAGGTGGATAAGGTCCTGAGTCGAAAGTAATGAAAAAATAGAAAGGGACCTTCCAGATATGGACACAGGTTCATTAAGTCCCAAGAGTGATGAACGAAGGAGTGAGAAGCAACTATCCCAAACCCCACTAAACAAACTTATCTGGTGCAAGTACCCATGCTTCATGAGGAACCCTCTAGCAGTACTGAAAATTGTGATATTAAATCTATCTCAGGTACCATGGGAAACCCCTAGTAGTCACCTCTGAGATCCCTGGGAAAAGAAACTAAGGTCACCAACTCCTAGTCAATATCAAGGGGGGGTTCAACCGATAATCGGGATGGAACGTATGGGAAATGTAACTAAGCCTGAAACTCTTTCATAGGGTTGTCTACAAAAGGGCCAATGTCACTTCAAAAAATCTCAAACTAGGTCAGAAGTTTCCAAAGGACTGACACTAAGAAGGTCAATATCGCTTCAGGAAAACCTCAACGAAATTCAAAATTCATAGAGGAATGATGCCAAATGAGTCAGTATCACTTCAAGAAAATCCCTCTATATACGATCTCTCCACTACGCTTAGTTAATCTTCAGAGGGGTTATCTCCTCGACTCTCCTTCATGCGACCTTGTGTTTGACTCTTGTGTTAGAGGAGCTTCCCGACTATACTTATACGACAATTAGGTTTGAACTATCCCTAGCTTAAACTCCTAAGTTTGTTTACCAACCTTGGATATTTATCTCTTCAATCCTAATTGAAGGCCCTAACCCTAAACTTGTTGTGAACCCTAGAAACAAAGTTTAGTATATTTTAAATTTAGTGTTCATTTTAGCGGTTGTTCTTACTCAAAGGGTATGAAAGTGAAACTGATGTTGTTTGATACTCTTGCAAAAATAAAACTTATAAGAACACTGGAAAATAAAACTTTACACTAATTTTTCAATGAAAAAGATTTTCAAAAAATAAAATGCATGAACAATCTTTCAAACCTTAAAATGCAATTTTTTCCTTTCCTGATACAAAATGCACAATGCAACTTTCAAGAGAAACAATAGAAGCAAACAAAAACATTTTCTTTCTTATTTTTCTTTTGAAATTCTCTCAAGCTGAGAAGAAAACAAAATCATATGCTAATATCTTTTTATTTTTCAAATAACAATGCAAAACAATGTAAAGAAAGAAAGAGACCTAACTAGCAAAAAACAAGTTTTTTTTTTTTTCTTCTTCTTTCTACCAAAGAAAAACTAACAAAAAATGATAAAAGAAGGATTTTTTTTGTGTTTTTATGTTTAAAAAATCCAAGGAAAACACAAATGAAAAGTCTTGAACTCAAGTACAAACTCAAGTTTCAAAAATGACCACAATAGTGACCATAAAACCGAGATCCTGAGAACAAGACTAGATCTTATAGAAGTGCAATCTACGAGATCAAAAGAAGGAAATGAAGCATTCAAATATTTGTTTTTCTCTTCAAATATGATACTTTTTCCACCTACCAATTTCCCAAAAAATAAATTCAGCCAAAACGGAGTCCAAATGACCCCTCAAATAGCCAAAACAGGGCCCAAAAAAGGCTGAAAAATATTGAAAAAATCACCTTTTAGGGGTTGTACGCGACTCTCTCCACAATATATTGTGTATATAAGCTCATGTACGAAACTTTTTTTAAGAAAATTCGCATATGTACACGACTATACTCAAATAAACCCACATACACCCAACAAAACCTGTCAAACTTGAGGGAGGAGGGCTGGCAGACTAAAAAAAGATCATAGATATCAAGAGAATGCTAAACTAAGGTTCAAAGCATAGAAAAAGATTCAAAAGAAATGCACCCAACAAGCACCCTATAATGACCCAAAAAAGGTCGAATCCCCAATATGGTCGCCAGTTCTGTTACGAGAAATTACTCACTGTGGTCTTTGGGTCACAACCACAATAGATCAAAACCCAATGAAACTTGTCTCAAACTCTAATTAAACAGTCAATCGGGACTAACTACCTATGATAACTAACTTTTAGGAAAATGGAAGAAGAGTGCATCTAGAATCTTATGTTGGCAATTATTTAACAGGCAACGAATGCTTGTCATTGATGGCAAGTACAATGGTGAAGACGGCATACATCGAATGCTTGTCATTGATGGCAAGTACAATGGTGAAGACGACATATAGCGAATGCTTGTCATTGATGGCAAGTACAATGGTGAAGACGGCATGAGTACAGGCAGTTTGTGATCGACAGGCAAACAAAAGATAAGTTCAGGAAGATCGAGTGATTGAAGGCCCGAGAAGCATTTCTGATCGTTGGATCACATCCAAAACTCCCGACAGCATGAGGGTTGTCAGATTTGAATAAAGATAAGAAGAGTGCACTGAAGAGGAGGATAGATCACAGGCGTCAGATCCGAGAGCAGGGTCCGACCACCGTTGGATCGAAGAGAACCTACACGGTCCTTAAACTGCAAGGAGAAGTGGGTGTAATCACAATATGCAAATTCGCGATTGAATCTGAACCGTCAGATCAAGAAATAACCTGGACCATTGATCACAGCTCGTATCGGAGTTTCGTGAATCGCGATTTGAAACAAATGCAACAAGAACCCTGATTTTGTGATATGCGATATCGCAATTCAATCACAGCCATTGAATCAAGATCATACCTGGACTGTTGATCACAGCCCGTATCGGAGTTTCGTGAATCGCGATTCGAAACAAATGCAACAAGAACCCCGATTTCACGATATGCGATATCGTGATTCAATCACAACCATTGAATCAAGATCATACCTGGACCATTGATCACAGCCCGAATCGAAGTTTCGTGAATCGAGATTTGAAACAAATGCAACAAGAACCCCGATTTTGCGATATGCGATATCGCGATTCAATCGCAGCCGTCAAGTGAATATCAGACCTGGACCATTGATCAAACTCCACATCGGGGGTTCGCGAATCGCGACATAGAGAGGCAAAGAACACAATGCAATAGGAATGTCGATTTCGCGATATGCGAAATCACGATTTAATCGCAGCCGTTGAATAAAGAAGTGATTTGGACCGTTGATCTGACTTCTTCATGGAGTTTCGGGGATCAGGATTTGTAAGTGACAAAAACTCTGAATGCCAAGAATGTCGAAATCGCGATGTGTGAAATCTCGATCGGATCTAAATCGTTGGATCAAGCATTGATCGGAGGGTTACTGTCCTTTCTCGCAGATTAACTTTTTCAGTTACAAATCCATTAGTGAAATGGACTCATGATTGCCAATCAGTTGGCGTTTCAGTTGCTTAGACAATTGTCGTCATTTTGCCTAAGGAGTTGGGAAGTTGAACCATTGTGTTCGAGTGTATAAAAGGAAGATGAAGCAGACTGTGTTTTTTTGGCTGCTCTAGACAGGAAAGGAATGAAACAGTAAGAAAGAATACAGAAGAGGATGCGTGGTAGGAAAGGAAGTATATGTGCAGAGTGAAATGGAACGCAGAGCAGAAGAGTAGAGCAAGAGAAAACGCAGAGTAGAATAACAAAACGAGTTGAAGAAGAGCAGAATGAGAGTACGAGTTGATGCAGAGTAGACCTGCTGAACAGACAGAAGAAGAGAAGATTTGTAGAACAGTTTGTGAAAGATCAGACTTACAGAACAGAGAAAGGAAGGTAAGAGTTGATTTATCTGGGTAATTGTCTGTGTATTCATTATTTGATATTTTAGGGAGGTTGGGAGGTGCTCGGGAGGACTGTTGTCCTC
>JASDQU010243815.1:84564-98398 GCA_032191745.1 Picea mariana
TTCTCCCTTTATGGGTTTCCTCGTGAAAATCTGTCTTTGTGTGCACTTTATGTGTGACTGATGGTCTTTACTTTTACTGTCCATGTGTTGTATATTGTTGATGATCACTTGAAGGAAGATTAATAATGTTTAAAAGGTATAAAATTGTTTAATCTCATAAACAACTGATTCACCCCCCCCGTTCTCAGTTGTTTTAGTATTTCCAACATCTTACGTTTGGATTTGATCCCACTTGATGTCTTTCATTATGGAATTCCTTCTCAACAACCTTCTGAAAGTCTTGCATACAAAGAAATATACAACCGCAAGAAAGTAGTTATCCACTAACTAAATAATTGCAAACAATTTAGATTCAATGTTATATTCAAAATAAAATACATATAATATCATCAGAATCATAGAATAACACAAAGAATCAGACGAGAATGAGATTTCTTTCATTAATGAAAGAAAAAGGGGTTGGTTACAACCTGTAACTATTGCGGCACCGTCCTAGAACTAGGCTCCAAGTTCCTTTGCCCAAGGCTGAAAATGTACATGAGTGCCTCCAACACTCTACACTCAAGCAGTTCCAAGGAAGACAAAGGTGTTCTTCCTAACAAGATAAGGCAAATGCAAATTCTGGAAGCAAGGGTTTCCAGGCAGGGAGGACAATCTCACACTCCAGGGAAATAGGGAAATTGCAAGATAATCTTCAAAAGGCTAGCATAATGGTGCAATCCTTAGCTATCTTGGCTCTATTTTTCTTCCACCCCAAGGCTCTCTTTTATACTCCATTTTGATGGTTGGATTCGTTATGTGCATGATTTAGGAAGTTAGGGAACGAAAAAACCTGTAAAATTCGTCTGAAATCTTGAGATTTTATTTTTTTGAGCCAAAATTAACATGTACACGGGTTGCTAACAGGGAACCCGCGTACGTACATGAGTTGTTTTAAGTAAATTCACGTACACTTTGATAAATGGGGTTTTCAAATAAGTTTTTGAGGAGGAAAAAGGGGATTTAATTCCTGCAAGCAGCGAAATGGATGTAACATAGGCCAATGAGTCATCATATGAATTTATAGTTGCAAATGACACTATAACACTTCTATAGTCATTTATCATATTGCCTTTCATTTCCTAGTAATCTATGAAACCCAAGTTCGATCCTTGACTGGTTTTCTTGTGTCTTCTAGGTCTTTCATTTCACGGTCCATGGGAGCCCCATCTCAGTCCTCTTTGAAGGACAAATGCAATCTTTTATTTTTATTTCAATACATTACTCTTTATTTAAATACATCTATTATTTTTTAGGTTCCGAGAGAACTAATTTGGGACATAACATTATTGTTATCTCAATGACTTTGATTTAAGCATGAGATTTCAAATGTATGTCTATCATAATCTTGTTTGTGTTTAATGAAATGATCATTTAAAATTCTCTGCCATATGTGGTCCATACTTTCTTTTTCCTTTCCTTGAATATTAGGTTATACTTTGATGAATGTTGTGATGGAAATGTCGTCTTATTTTATTGCACACTCTTTTGGTTTATGATCTTGTAATATATTGTAAATATTTACTTTCTATAAGATACATGGTCCTTTCTCATGTATTATTTTCACGTGAATATTTATTTCAAATTAAACATGGTCCTTCCCAAGTATTGTTTATATACTTGCATGTTATCAAAAAATAGAGGAGTACCACCTCTGTAAAAACGCAGGGGGATTTTCTTTTCGTGAGGTTGAATCAAAGACCATAAAATAGTCTTTTAGATCAACAATAGTCTTATGTGGGAGGTGTATGATCCCCACATTATCCATTGCACTAGTAAAACATGGTTACACTTTGAGAAAATAGATATAACCATGTACACATTTCAATTAAGGAGGTTGAGTGCATTAAATCCCTCATTTCATAATGGACATTTTTTGTTATTATTTATTTGGGAAAGTTGTCTGACAACTGTACATTAGATTACATTATTTGAAAAGTTGATATTACACATAGCGCTTCTTCTTAGTATAACTTCTTTAAAACTTAATATATTTTTCAACTCGAAAAAAAAAACTCAATCCACTCAAATATTTACTAAAGATATCGATAATTTGGTCTTCATTTTGTAACATTTTGGTAGAATTTTTTCTTCCCACATCCACTCACAAACACAGTGATAATGAATTTCAACGTGTTTGGACTTTACATGATAAATTGAATTACTTGTTAATTGTATTATACTTCAATCTTCATTTTGTAACATTTTGGTAGAATTTTTTCTTCCCACATCCACTCACAAACACAGTGATGATGAATTTCAATGTGTTTGTTCTTTACATGATAAATTGAATTATTTGTATTATTCTTTGATCATCAGAATAGAGTGTTCTAAGTTAACTTTTATCTGAGGATAATTAAATTATGCAATGATACTTTTTATCCATACTACTTATAGCCATTACAAATATCACAACTTTGTATTCATTAAAAATATCACACCTTTGTATTCAACTTTTTTTTAATAGGGTAAAGAAATTGTCGATTTATTCTTTAAGCTCCATGAAAGGGATCTTGGACCAAGGAAAATGATGTTTTTAGAAGTGGATTTTGTATCCTCATATCCTTTAAGAGTTTCTATATTCAACCCATTGATCATTATCAATAAATTCATACTCAAGTCCAAATAGATATGTATCACTAGTAAATTAATATTCAAGTCCAAATTGATATGTACCTTTGATGTATCTCAAAATTATTATTTTGGAAGCATTTTAATTTCCAGTCTAAGGATTGTATTTGAATGTAGATACGACTCCATCAACATATGTAAAAACTAGTTTAGTTCAACTAAATAGAGGACTAGTTGTCTGTATGGTGTACCATCAAAAATTTTATAATTAGAGTTACCACTCAACTTAGTTCATGTATCAATTGGTGTAGGAGACTTACAATCTTCCATCTTAAGTATCTTCAACAAACCAAGAACATACTTAGGTTGAAATAAGAGAATCCTACATTCCTCTTTCCAAATTGTTTTTTAACAGAAATGGTTGAGGTTTTTATATTAAAAAGATAACAACAAAATTTCAAAAGATACATATGACAGGGTGTAAGCACCTCTGTTGCTTCCGAAGGAGCTTAATTGTCAATGGAGGTCTAAGAAAACTATATGAGCTTGTCCATATGAGCTGCAGTTCTGCCATGTAAAAATGGCGATATACACATTCAAAAACAACAAAAAATTACATTTCATATAAGACCTGATTAATAGTTTTGAGGCTTCTCAGAATCTTCCTGGTGTTCCATCGGTCGAGCTTCTGGATTCGCCTCTGTTGGTTTCTCCTCTACATAGTGGCAGTCTAGGTTCTCCTTTGCATAGTGGCGATCTGTGTATCCTGGATCTTAGGGAACCGCGTGATGTTAATTACTCGCTATAGAGTGAAAAGAAGAGGGGAGCCGAGATTCGCGAGTGCCAACAGAGTTCGTTGGTTGTTGTGGATTTTCCAATTGTTGGGTGACAACCCCAAGTTGTCTTGTGTTTCTATTAACTCCCCTTAAAAATATCACCAATTCTTGATTATGACGGATTTCCTACTGCTGCAACTGTGTTCGAAGGCTACCAAATCCTCACGAATCCCCTGATTTTCAGGATGAAGTTCTCGATGACGAGCGTCGGTATGCTCCTCCACCCTCCTCAAGTCTGTTCAGAGTGCTCAAAACTGCTCTCAAAGCTCCTCGAAGATGCAATTAGGGAAAGAGCATGGTACTCTTGACCTCGACCACATGTTGGTGCGAAGGTTCAGGAGTAGAGAAGGCAAGCAGGTGCCGAGCAAATAGATTGAGCATAGACTGAAAGAGAGAAGGGAGCGGATGGAATGAACAAAGGAGAAAAACCAAATTGGGTGAAGGACGAATGATCTGATGAACAAAAGGAAGAAACTGAGAAAAAGCCGCAGCAACCATGAGTGTTTAAACAACATTCCTTTGAGGGAAAAGGGAGCCATAATCACCCATGAGCAGAAGTGACTTTGTGTGGGATGAGAAGACAGAGGTGACGCCATAGGCTTATGGCTAGTAATCAAGGAATGAAAGTGAATATCCGCAGATATAAGGGTGAGTGAATGCAGTTTGAGAAAGGACACGGGGAGGAGGATAGAAGGCACGTGGGTTGTGNGAAAAGACGTAGTTAAGGAAACTAGTCACAAGAGGAGACTTGGTTGATGATTAGATGGCTCTATTCCAGGGCTTTCACAGCTTTATCTAGGTTATCTGACTTGGTGTTCTGAGCATGGAGAGTATGAAATAAGTGTAGGCAAGTGAAGTGATGTTTTAGGGTATTTATTCGTGAGCTGAGGCCATTGGGCGAATGATTTGATGAGCTTGAGAGACCCCGAAGATCCTTTATAACTATTGCAAAGTCCCCTATCACCGTTAGCATTTGGATACTTAGCTTGTGAGACAGTTTTAGCTCCATGTACACTGCTAGGGTCTTTGCTCTCTTGTTGGTTGTTTCCCCCAAACCCCAAGAAAAATCAGCTACTTTTTGTCCATCGGAATCATAGATGACTCCCCCCGCACCTGCCACCCCTTCCTCTTACAAAACTTGTAGACCAAGTAAGTAATGTAATGTAATGAATCCAACTTGTGATATCAAAATTTTTGTTTAACATACTCTTGAAGGCATCAATTTATCTTATGATACTACACATAATAACTAAATCATCTATATACACGAGAATAATCGAAATGTACACATTATTATTCTTCATATAAAGACTAAGGTCATAATTTAAGCATTTGAATACTTCCTTCAATAAATGTTCACTAATTTGGAATGCCAAGCTCTTGGAGCATGCCTGAGCCCATATAATGACTTCTTCAAACTATAGTCTTTAAAAAAAAACATGAACAAAACTAAAAGGTTGCTAGACATATAATTTATCATGCATATTATAATTCAAAAAAGTGGTCTTTAACTTCATTCGATTAAATCCTCATACAAATGTTTTGGTGTTCTTTGTTAGTGCAAGTGTAATATTCAAAACAAAATAGATAAAATTATAGCCGTGGAAAGCAAATAAACAAAACCATAATTGGGAAATGACAATAGTAAGCAAACCTTTAGTGATATTTAGGACTGGATGCAATGTTTACTTTCCTCTTTGAAGGGGAAACCTCCAACATGAGTAGAGGTCCAAATACAATAATATTCACTTGGAAATTGATTACATAGCTTCTACTATTATATATAGTTTCTAATTGACCAGAACCCAAACCACCTAGTGGATCTCCATTAATGAGGACTCAATCACTAACCAATGGACCTTCTTTAATGAGACCACTTACATTTATTGATTTTACATTCTACTACCTCGTGGGCCTTATTTAATAAACATGGCCTCCAATACATTAAGTAACAACCTATTCTCATAACTAGGGAAGTTAGTGTAGGACTCGAACATGCCCTCCCCCTTACAAAACATTGTTGTCCTCAAGAGTGGAGATGAGCAAATTGGTGGAGAATATACTCTAGTTCCCATGTAACATCTTTGGGTTGTGTATCCTTCTATTCAATCAAAACTTCTTGGATAGTGTGCAACCAAATATTATGCTCATCTTTGTCCAAAATGACCTTAGGTTACAACCAAATGAAATCCTCCTCATCCAATTTTGGAAGGCTAGTTGCAATTTGCAGTTGGACTCGAACACTTTCTTCAAGCATGACACATGAAAGACTGATTCGAGTTAAGAATGGCTCGGAAGAACTAACTTGTAAGCCATTGTGCCTATACACTTGAGGATAATATAGGGTTTGTAAAACTTAGGAGCTAGCTTCTGGTGGCTCTTCTCATCGAGTGATGTTTTTTTATAGGTTTGAATACAAAAGAACACCCAATCCCTTCTTCAAGTGGTGTTCAAAGTGATGTTGATGAACCTATTACTTCATGCAATTCTGGTCTAACAAGAAATTATCCTTAAGGGTATGAAAAATGTCAGCATGGATTGTCAGGTTTTTTTCCACCTCCTAAACCTTAGAGAGGCATGGTAATTACAATATCATTAATGGGGTCATTTTTCCATAGACTACCTCAAAGGGGGTCATTATAGTAGCACCATGATAGGTAGTATTGTACTACCATTCAACCAATGGTGACGAATGGACCTATTAGGCTCACTAGTTTGAAGGAAAGCTCGTAAATTAGATTCCAAACATTTGTTGACTACTTCCATCTAGCCATCTATTTGGAGGTGATATGTTGTGTTGAGAGTCAATTAGATACCCTAAAGTTGAAACAACTCCTGCCAAAAATTGCTAGTGAAGTTGGGGTCATGATTGGTCATAATAGATTAAGGCATTCCATGGAGTTTACAAATATTATCCATGAAGACTTGTATTGCTTTGGAGGCCTTGAATGGGTGTTGTAATGCACACAAGTGAGCATATTTAGAAAGGTGATAGAAAACTACAATGGCCACTAATTTGTTGCCTAATTTTGGTAGCTTGAAAATGAAATCCATAAATATGTTAGCCAACATAGTGGATGGAATGGGTAAGGGTTGTAATTCTCCTAGAGGCTTTAGTGTTTCCCCCTTGTGTTGTTTTCAAGCTTCTCTTTTGACCATAAAGGTGTAGATGTCCTTCTTCATTCCCTCCCAAAAGAACGAATGCTTAATCCTTTCATATGTTTTTATAAACCTAGAATGATCCTCTTTAGGCGAGGCATTTAATTCAAACAACACTTTGGATTGATGTGGAATTTTGAACCAAAAAAACACACCCTTTATAATCAAGCTCATCATTCTACCAAGTGTAGCCTATATGTGCCTACGAATTTCCCTATAGTCGGTGGATCATGTGCATAATCTTGGCATCCACTGAACATTTATGATGTACAACTTGTAACTAGTTGGACACTAGGATAGATAAAGAAAACAAGGAACCATCCTCATCATACTTCTTAGAGAGAGAATCAAACACCATGTTATCACTAAAAAATTGTCTGCAACATTGCACACAAATGGTTAAATAAAACATCAATTCCAACAACCATTAGTCCACCTACAACACCAAAAAATCCATCGAGAAGGCAAAACACTATATAATTGGATAAAAAATCAGAGTGGGCAGATTCACCAAAGGGAGCGCATGCACAATGCGCAGGCCAACACAGGCCTTAGCACGCACTATGCACAAAATGTGTGACTGTGTATGAGAAAGCCGCACACTTCTACGAACGATGCTTTATGGATCTTGTCGGCCCCTCCACCACTTCTGGTCCGACCGCCAACATGATTTGACACTCATATCTGAGAGAAATCTAGCTTGGAGGCTGGTTAAGGTCTAGAGATTGCCCTAAAACGCACCTTGTTCGCACTATGAACCAATTACATTTTTCCACGTATGGATGCTATAAATAAGAGCCATGGGTGTGCTAAGAAAAGACTATCTTCAAGGTATTGTTATGTTGTAAGAATTCTTCTTTGAGAATCCTCTTTTCTCTTTGAAGACTTCAAGCACCATTGCAATAGCCATTCCACTCACCTCTTGAGAGAATAGGAATTGTTTTTCTTCACCATTTGTCATTTCTTCCATTTTATGGAGATAAGAGCTCTCAATTAGGGAACTTAAGATTCCTCCCAAGGAGGAAGAGGGGACTCATAAGTCCCTTCCTTTCTCTACGGTGTTTTGCCTACTAATCTATTGATCCATTGGTAGCATTATGTTGGTCATTGTTTGATTTTCATGGTTCTAAGTTTTCATGTTTGTTTGGTTTCTCTAACCCACTCACAAACTTCTGTCTTATTTAGCAGGCTCATCTAAACATGCAAGTGTTGTTGTTTTGCTCACCCAAGTGACAATACCAACACAACAGATTGGCGAACATATTGGGGACCAGTTTCAAATTCCTCCCTATTTGAGCCTTCAAACCACTTCATTTTGATTGTTTTGACTTGCAGGTACCAAACCGACCTAGCCCAACCTGCCAAAGTCAAAATTCAACATTGACAAAGGAGTATTTCACTTGGAAATTTATCCCCTGACACATGACAGGAAGTGCACAGATTTTCATGCCCATAGATGTGAACTGTGAATGAAACATACTTCATTACACTATGCATTATGTGCATTGTGCACCCTCTGCGTGCCTGTCAGAACTGTAACCCGTGCATAAGTCCAGTTTTTCAAAATTGTAAGGTTTTTTTTGCATGGTTTGAGGGCCCCTGGCCTTTAGATTTTTATTTTTCTGCACTTTGTAAGGAAACTACACTCCACTTAGAGTCCTTTCCCATAAGAAAGGTTAGCTAACATAGGCACTTAGGGGGGTAAAAATAGTCACTATTATTCTCTTTTTCTTTGTTGCCACATGGATGGATCATTTGGCTTGTAAAAATTTAAGTTGAAGTTATTGCTTTCATACACCATCACTTAAACTGAGACCAGAAGTTAATTTTAATTCTCAAGTATGATCTTCCCTCGCACCCTTGGATGATCTTGGGAATAAAAAATGTGGTTAAAAGGACATTTCATCTCCCTTAAAAATTCTTTAGGAGAGGACAAAGCCCCCTAGGGTTCCTCTTAGTTTTTTGAAATCATCTTAAAGCTTTGTATGGGTCCATACATGCCCACATGTTTGCAATCTTAGGATAGTTTCTAAAAATGATTTCTTCATTTAGATAACAATCTAGGGAAGTTTAAAGATCAAAGTAATGGGCCCATACATGCCCACATGTCTACAAATCTAGGATAGTTTCAAAGATTTCTTAGTATAGAGAACATTCTAGGGAGTTTAAAGGATTTGTAAGGACCCATATGTCCACATTGCTAATTCTTTAGGGCTTTAAATATTCCGCAAGGTTGTACCAAAGACACATAGTAAGCTAGGTAAAGAAGATTTGTAAGTACCATAGGAAGTCCACATGCTACAATCTCACACTTAACTTATTAATATATTTGCACATGTGTCACTTTGTTGCACACAAAGCCACTCCTCACACACATAATTTCTCTTATAATAGTGGAGGTCGAAGTAGGATTTCTTCAAAGGAATTCCAAAAGATCCGACTACTTATTTGGAAACTATCCACACCCATTTAAATCAAAATGAGATTGGTCCATGACCCCAATCTCTTAGCCCACCACATCTAAAATTTTCTAACAACGCACTAAATTTTCCTCCATAGGGGACGCCAAAAGAAATTTTTAGTCTAAGTAGGATCTCAGGGGTAGGCATCCAAATAACCCCCCGTTATGAGGTTCTCACATTTTCAAACAATAGAAGTTGAGAAATAGGGAAATTTTAAATCCTCCAATGCAAGTGTTCCTACACCATAAGGCAGGGAGATACACGTGAAGGGTTGAAGGCCGAGGTCCGATTTTTCTGCGCATCCCTCCTTGAGTCACCCAACTCTTGTGAGGGAATCTAGACTGTGACCCATTTATGAGGCAAATGCCACACTCTGACCGAGGTACTTAGTGGCCAAACTTAGGATATCTACACAGGTGGTGGTTGTGGGCTGCAATCTCACCTTGGTCGGATTTTGTGTGGCTATTGGGAAATACTGCTAGCTCTTTCGAGATATGCACCCTCTACCCCTAATTATAACTGACTACTTCAGCCTTCACTAGTTCCTCTTACGGTGCCTTTAGACCCCACTATTGAGTGCAATTGGAAGGCCCAATGCTAAATCGAGAGGAAGGCCAATAGGTCTTTTAGGACATGAGCATTTGTTTTTATTATTTCCCCACGCGGAAAAAATCCACCCATCCACATGCTTGTTTATTTACAGTTGATTTATGTATGATGTTCATTTGTTTACATGCAATTGTGAGTTATTCTATTTTTGTGAAGAACAAAAATATACAAGGCTCTTGTTCATTTATTTCTCTCTTGTCACCATTTGCACACATTCACTTTCCTAGTCAGAAACCATAGGGGAACCACATAATCCTCGTCGTTCTAGACGCTTGCATAATCTCCCTCCATTCTAGGAGGAGTACCTAGTCTTGCCAACTCACTGACTCAACCATCTCACACTCCCGTGAGTGCTATTGTTTTGGGATCATCTTTACTTGGTTCCACTTTGCTTGGGTCCAATTCCCAAGGCCATCCATCCATTAGTTCTCTTTCACAAGGAGGCGGGGGTCAAACTTCTTCTCAAGGGCAAAGTACAACCCCACCAAATCCCTCTCAAGGGACAAGTCCACTTCCTACTCACACAATGGTTGGAACTAATCCTCCACCAAATCTCCCTATACCATACTTGGCGTCCCTCAACATTCCTGATTTGACCAAACTCAGGAATGATCCCATTTTACATGACCCCACATGGCCCAATATGCCTACCAAACTACCTTCAAATATTCCGAAGTTTGAAGTAAAAGCAAGGGAAGATCCTGCTAACCATGTTATGACATTCCACTTATGGTGCTCTTCAAACATTATCATGGATGATTCCATCCGCTTAAGGTTGTTTCAACGAACTCTCACTGGTTCCTCACCCAAATGGTATGTGGACGAAAAATCGGGGTCCCATGTGACCTTTGAATCATTGGCCAAGGATTTTTTGTCCTTTTTCCAACTGCCAGTTTGTCATAATACTGGCTTAGAACTTCTCTCAAAGTTCAAACAAACCACTGCTATCCATATAGCCGACCACATCCATGAATGGCGTCGACGACGTAGTTTCTGTAAAGCGGAAACCACCAAAGAAAAACGTCTTGATTGGTTTGTTAAATCACTCATCTTTGTTATCTCCAAGGATATAACATCCACTTTTCCTTAGTAAGAAGAGGAAGCCATCAACAAGGCCCAACAATTTTACCTCATCTATGCTTAGTTAGTTTACTTATACATAGTATTTCCTGATGCACCTCGACCCATAACATTTGGCCAGGACAAACCTGGGATTTCCCATGCTGTAGATGGGTTGATTGGTTCTATGACACATCTCAACCCTTACAACCACCCATCACCTACTTATGGGGCAAATCAATATCTACAAGCATATGGAGGAGTGTCTTATTACCCTCCTCCCACTCACCAATAGTCCTACCTTGTCGATCTCTCTCAACCGTTGGGGGGTACCCCCACTAGCACCCATGATGCATCTGGTCTATCAACCAAGTACAATATCACCATCAACCCTTGCATATAACCTCAACAGTAGTGGAAGTGCTTCAACTTCCTACATGCCATATGGTCTGTCTCCACAAAACAATCCATATTTTCCATTTCCTGGTCCTCCACAACTGGTTTCTCCCCCACTAGGACAACCAATTGTTGGTGTTAACTTTGTTCAATCCTCTCCCATTCAACAACTTTAGAATTTTGAACAATTGAATATGGAAAATCCGACCCATCCGTCGAATAATACCAATAAGAAAGGAAAAAATCGAAACAATAACAACCCGAGACCAGCAGGAAATAACCCCCAACAAACATCCCGTTGGGGGCAACCAAAACCCCCAAGGGGGAACCAATAACAATCAACCACGACAATGGAAGAAAAATAATCTCAGAACTAACTTCCCTTTCGCTCTATGTGGTGGGTATGGACATTATACTCACCACTTCCCCTAAATTGCCAAGTTCAAATGGATGAAAGAATCCATGAACACTCAACGTCCCCCAACATCACCTGCACCTCTGTAGGCCCCACAACACTATTTGCAACCACCACCTTTGACTGTGTTGCAAAACCCTATTCCACACCAAGGTTTTATGAATACCCAATAAGAGGTACACCCTGCTCCACCCCAAATGGAGCAGTATCAAAACCCGAGCCCCAATCAACCTGTAAATCCGGCTGACCGTAATATCCTCCTTACTAGTGAGGAAGAGATTCTTCTGCAAACTCGCAGTCATCAATATGGATTCCCTCCTAACTCTACCCCTACCACCTCGGTAACAACTTTCGATACAGCCATAAAACAATTGGTGATCCCACGCCCTAACACTGACCCCAATCCTCGTATACCCTGTGTACCTCTACGATGAAATGTACACAACCCTCAGGCTAGGGCAGCCCATAAATACAGTTTAGTCGATGATTTAGCATAGTCCCCTGCAATCATGTCTGTGTTAGAGGTCCTCCAAACATGCCCCTCCCAGCGCAAGTCCTTTCTTTCGACGAAGCTGACAGAGTCTTGAACGATTTCCACAACGACGCTTGCGGTGGTCATATCTCGGGTATGTCCACTGCCCAGAAAATCATCCGCGCAGGGTACTTCTGGCCTACTTTGTTTCATGACTGCATCCACGCTATCAAGTGATGCGAAATTTTTTAGCTTTATGCAAATAAAGAACGAGTGCCACCAACTCTTCTACATCCAGTCATCACAGCTGACCCGTTCTGTAAATGGGGCATAGATTTCATGACTTGCCATCCTCCATCTAGCATTGTCATGGCAATATATTACTTTACCAAATGGGTCGAATCTATGCCCACATTTAACAACACCGCTGACACAACAACACATTTTTTCTTTAACCACGTCATTACTCGATTCAGAGTCCCACTACAGCTAGTGTCTGATCATGGTAAGCACTTTGAGAATGAGATCTTTGCATAACTCTCCTCAAAGTTAGGCTTCTCCCATGAGTTTGCCTCCCATACTATCCTCAGTCCAACAAATAGGTCAAGGTTGTCAACAAAGTCCTCAAAACCATGATACAATGTATCATCAACAAACATAATACAAACTGGCATCATATGTTGTTTTCTGTGTTATGGGCTTATTGCATGGTAGTCAAAACTGCCATCGGTTTTACACCATTACACATCACCCATGGGATCAAAGCCACCCTCCTTATCAAGTGCGAAATCCCCACATTACGCACTATCGTTGAGCTATTACTTGAAACTGCTCCAATGGAGGAGCTCCGTTTGACCTTAGATTCGCTTGATGAAGATCGTCGATCTTCGTTACTACACAATTAGGCAACTAAAAAATGGTCAAAGCCACCTTCGACCACCATGTCAACCTTCACTCATTCAACGAAGGTGATCTAGTGCTAGCCTACAATATCGCCCACGATACTCTAGGCCATGGGAAATTTGAGTCATTATGGAATGGACCCTACATCGTCCAACACTACCTCACTAAGGGTGCCTACATCTTGGCCTCTCCAAAAGGCTACCTTCTCAAAGAACCCGCCAACGGGTTGTACTTAAAGAAGTTTTACGCGTAAGCATAGCCCCCTTACCATAGGTTTTTCTCTGTACACATTTGTAGAGTTTTTAGTCTTCTTTACCACCACCACTCCTCATGTCTGATCTATCACCCGGGTTATTGACAAATGCATCATCCATCATCCAGCCACATCGGTTACGCTGACGATGCCAACCGTTGGACCCAAAATCTCGCTTCAGCCGCTTGGGCCCTCTACACTCACTCACATGTTCTGCTCCACTCTAGTGGCATATGTTTGGGCTTGGCCACCAATAACCAAACCAAATACGATGCTGTCATTGGTCTTGTCGCCGAGTCCAATGACCGCCACATTTGTCACCTTAGCATTCTATTAGATTCCCAACTTCTTGTTCTGCAACTCAACAATGTATATCATGTTCACAATCCTTGCCTCTTTCACAAATACTTTCAAGTTAGAATCCTATCTCGCAACTTTGATTCCATCACATTTACGCATATTCCAATAACACTTAATCAAGTAGCAAATCACATGGCTAACCTAGTATTAGATTGGCATTTATCACATTAAAACAACATTTTATACATAACATCATACATTTGTCACAACACATAGAAAAGACATCATAAATAAACACATAAAGCATAGAGACATGCATGATCAAAAAATATATTGATATATATATATATATATATATAT